>JAKSZP010007104.1:0-62234 GCA_022478985.1 Massospora cicadina | reverse complement strand
CCCCCTACTTACTTTCCTTTCCCTACATATCAGATGTGTCAGTCCCCTGGTCGGCCATCCTTAAATAAATAAAAATAGATCTACTCTGGTCTCAAGGCAAAATTAACCTACTGTAGTTTGCTTAATCAGTTATCACCTGTGATTTAAAAGAAAGTTAAATAAACTACTAAAAGTTCTTATAGGCTATAATTCTTACAATGAATTTAACCTTTATTTTTGGAAGAAATTTAGTTATAGACTCTTCAGTATGTAAACTTTTGATATATCTTTCTAAGCTAAGATACGTTTAAGTTTGTTATATATTCAACTTACCTCATTTTTATCAGCTTTGGCGGCCTCTTCAACTAATATATATCCAAGTTCTATATATCCTAAGGGAAACTCTGCTTTAGACAGGAATGCTTTATGTATTCCTTTATAATACTATGTCTTTTAATAAACAAGGTGGGTCAACTTTGGAACAAATATACTATGCCAAGTTTTTTTAGCCTGTTCTGGTTTCAAACCTGTTTCAATCAAAACTTGATCTAGAGTTGAGCAAAAACCACCCCGCTATGCTATCCACTCCTCTATAATACTATGTCTTTTTTTAGTACTAGATCTATAATACTATGTCTTATTAGATAGATTTGATTTTTCAATTCCAATGAAAAATTGCCAAAGTAAACTACAATATTAGAGTAAATGACTAATTTCATGTCATAATAAAGTTAAAATAAAATAGACATCTTCAGATATATAAGATTATCAGGTTTTATTGATTATGTACCATGACTCTTTCATGTGATTATTCAAAGCATGTTACTATTGCACACCAGGGAATAAGTTACCTAAGCAATGGTTGCCAAGTATGCTTTATTATTATTGTTTTTGTTCTTATTATAGATTATCAAATATAAAAGAAAAAGTTAAGCTTTATGTTAGAAAAAACAATACATAATGATTGAAGGTATTATTTTTTTAGTACTAGATGGTCCCAACCCATGATTAAGGTATTATGATTGAATTTTATCTAGAAAATATTAATACAAAGTAATATATTTTCTTATTTTTAAATTACAATTTTTTATTATTCATTATAGTCAACAGTAAAGTAATAATAATGGATAAGATACGTTTGTATATAAACCAATTTTAAAACACTTTATTGCACTAGAAATAAAATCTAAAAAGTGATCTGTTTGATAATTAAGATAATGCTTTAGAAATGGATCCTATTTTTTGTAAATGTACATGAGTACTAATTTTTTACTTTTATTTAGTGAAGGCTGACCAAAGCTTGGACACTTCTAGTAAAACAGCAAGAAAGAAACCCAAAGACAAATGAAAAGACACCCCAGAGAAGTCATAGCTACCTCCTGCTGCCATCAGGACCACTAGTGCTAGGAAGAGGGGGTGTCAGTGAAGGCTTGCACCAATACAGAACATGAATTAAGAAAATAATCTGTAACTATGATCCAAATAGGGAACCAGGAGGAAACCAATTGGCATTGGTGTTTTGGTAGAGGTCCATACAACCAGGCTTGAAAGTGGTCCATAAGGTGGGAGTGGAAGCGGCAGACAGCTCCATAAAGGGTGGGAGCAGTGCCAGAAAAAGCATTCAGGACAATGGTATCTATCATCCATAACTCAATAGCTACAATTAAGGCATGGAGAGAAAAGGATGGAGTAACTCATTGCAAAAAACAAAGATTTTCTTAGACAGGATGAAAGCCTGTGCTGTCCTGACAGAAGAGGTGCATAACCTCATGCCAGATTGCCTGAGATGGCAGACAATCTTTCAGATGGTGGACTAAAGACCCATATTTTTGCACACTGCACTTAAAGATTGAGAGGCGTTGGACCTCTCATCAGTGTGGTACACCCTCTTCAGGAATCTCCATACATGAGCAAAGATCCTGGGCTATAATTAAGGATGGTGGGCATACCTCCAAATAACCTTTTGGGTGCCCAAAGAGTAAAGGATGTCCAACATGTAAAGATAGTCAACATGGGCAATGGTATTTGGACAGCAAAGTACTATGTTTTACAAAACAACTTGCCCATTAACTTCTTGGATAAAAAATGGAGCAGGGTGACCCCTCTGGGAGGTGTAACCACTGATACTGATCCTCCATTCTGTGCTCTGCGTGGTCATGAGAATCCACTTGAAGTGAGCAGGGACCCCGTGAGGGCCTGTATCAAAGGGGTGGGAAATCAGATAGTTGAGCAGATAATTAGGGTGGTTTGGATTGTGAGGCAAAGAGAATGGGTAAAGTTGGACTGTACTGCATGAGACCAATGTTGGGTAGGGAGTGCAGAGTTAGTTGCATGGGCAATCTAAGAGCCATTTATACTGGAAGAATGGTCCACATAGTTGATAAGTTCCATAATTCCACTGTGGCATGGTCCAAACAGAATGTCAAGATGCACAGGGGGAGGGCGGCCTATCTATATCCACCCTTGGACAAGAGCATAGAGTGTTGAAAGAAGGAGGGTGAAAAAGCAATAGCATGTGCAGAAAAACAAATGATGGACAGAAGTAGTGAGTTAGAAAAACTACCCAACCATTCAGGCTAATTTGTTGGCCTCTGAGAGAGGTGATGCACTTAGTTACTTTGTCTAGAATGTGGTTTTCTATCACATAAGTGGAATATCCTCCCACCTCCAGCCATACTCCCAGGTGGCATATGGGATCCATAGCAATCCTGAAAACAAATGGGAGCATAAGATGGGTGATATGTGATGACTGCTTTGGTAAGCAAACAAGGGACTGTGAAGCTGGAATATGCTGATGATTAGAGGTAGCAGGTGGCTAACAAAATTGATGTTTCCCACAAAGGATAGCCTTGGCCTTGTTGGCATTGAGGACTGCATTACTAACCCTGAAGTACTTATAAATGGTAGTTTCCAGGATGTATGAATCATGTTTATTAGAGATACTGCCCATACAGACATCAGAAAATACCAGTATCCTGACTGGTGCCTGGCCATGCACATGAACACCAACAAGATGAGAATTTTTATTGCAGAGAATAGGTCAAGACTTGTTGGATTTTAGGTGGGGAAAATGCTCACCGGTGCCTTTTTACCTAACTTCCAACAATTCAATTGAGGGGATTTCTGCACCACTCATAAAAAATAACAAAACACTAAGTACAATTAAAAGGTTAGTTCTTTATATATTTTATTGGTAGCAGCAATGAGGTAAAAAGAAAACCCTGTTATGATATACTGCTTAGTATTTAGATTAACTCAAGCTCAGACCAAGATAGGCATAGATTTGAAATTAACTTTGATCCTATTTAGAAAAAAATTCATGTTGTCAACCTTTCAGAGCTTTTAAACTCACCTTGCTTTGCTGAAACAGCTGATGGAGGGTCAATTGTAGGCAAGGCAAACCTGTGAGGTAATGATATGATATACTTTAGTCAATCACCGCAAGATAAAATAGTTGCACCTTGGGGGACCCCTGCCAATCCTATAAAAGGGGGTGGCCCCCTCTTAGGTGTTTAAATGGAATTAATCAGTGGGCCGGGGAGGAACCTCCTATGGATTCCCCAGATTTTGGCATATATTAAGTGCAATTTGCTTACCTAAAATTATATTATTTTCCCATGTACTTTGTAAAAGTGCTACCCCAATTCAAGGGGTTCCACCAAGAACCAGCCAGGGTCTTATGGCCAATTTCATCCATATTTTTGTCCTTATTTATAGCTGATACACTCTTATTGGCTAATTGGACTTGTAATTGTCCAACAGAACTAAAGTTGTGCAAAAGGGGGCTCAAAGAGTCACCCTGACAGAGACCTCTATAAGATAAACCAAATCAATAAGGAATCCTGAGTTACATACTGCTATTGTGGCTGATTCAGTAAGCAACATTATCCAATTGATAAAATGACTTAGAGATAAAACTTATGGAAGCAAGCCTAAGGTAAGTCCAATTAATATAGCCATAGGCCTTTTGCTGATCCAGGAACACAAGTGCACCAGTAGCAAAAATTTTCAGATGGTGGCTACTGTATAAATATTATCTCATATGGATCTTCTAGTTATGAAGCCAAATTATGAAGGGGATATTACTTCAGAGGCAATTTCCATACAGCGCTTAGATACAATTTTTGGTAAAAAGTTTGGTATCAATGCTTGTATGAGAGATAGGGTGCCAGGTTACTAAATCCAGCCTATCACCCTTTCTAAACAAAGTTATCATATATGCCTCTTGGCTGCCAGGAAGGAGGCATGTCTCTAACAGACATTTATTCATAGAGGCTAATAGTAGGTTGGATATTATAAAATATCTCTTATAAAACTCATATGGAATCCTATCAGGGCCTGAGCATTTCCTGTGTAGCACACTGCAAATAGTAAACCAGAATTCATCTCATTACATTAATTTCATAAGGTTTGAGTATTGGGTGATAGTGCAGATATAGCACTGTCAAGGAATGAGTTAATTTTGGCAGGTATGACAGGGTTGTACCTGTACAACTTGGAATAAAATTGTGAATTTTTGTAGACACCTCCTCCGGTGTATCTGTGATGGATTTGTCCATCTTCCAAACCTGGGAATAGGCTATGTATGGTTTAAGAGAGAAAACCTGGCAGAAGAAATATGCAGAATATGTTTCACCTGCTATAATATTTTTAGATTTGTACTGAATACTAATGCAGTATTGGTATTCTCTTACCAGTGCATTCAAACGTGTGGACACTTCAGCCCACTTGCATCCCCATGCAAGGCTATAACATGCAGCAGAGACATTAATTTCCAGGTGATCTACTTCTGCTAGAGTATGCTCAATGACTGCCAAGGCAGTATGTGTAATAATTGAGTTCATCTTGATTGTTGCATTAGACTTAGGTTTAGATTTTCTGAATCTGAGTCAAATCATTTTAAATAAAGGATTTTTAATTTTGGTCAGTTTTGGGCGCTGGGTGAGGCCCCATAAGGGCAGTTGTAAAAAGGCGCACCCACCAATTATGAAGCTCACTTTGAAAGTTTTCCTTAGCTTTTCCCCCTAGAAAGCATTGTCAGTTGCTCCTCAGACAAGCTCTGTTTGGTCAGCTCTTTTATTTCCTGAATATATTAAAGGTTGTTTTAGGGTTTGCTTACCTTGCTAATATTATAGTCTTTTTTAGGTATCCAGCTTCAAGGAGTTTTTGTGTGGTTGGGTCAGACCAACCACAAATCAGTTTTATAAAACTAACTTGATATAGGGATATTTTGGTGCTTTCAGTGCACCAAACCTATCCCCTACTTGGTATTGGTCTGCTTTAGCACTGTAGGTGTACCAAAGCATCATTTATTTTATGGTGGTCAGAACTGGTATTTTCTAACCTTTACAGTATGGGAGCACCACAACAATATATGGCAAGTCTAAAAAAACTGTGTGTGACTTAAAAGCAGATTATGTGCTGAGAGGATTGGTACAGAAAGGAGTTATAAACTCCTGTGCCAAATTTGTAGTTTCAACCCAGTGTGAGAACTTGGGCAAAGCAAGATTAGCTGGGTGAAGCTTACTCCATCTGGGTGCCTGTGCCACTGGGTGTGATGGAGTGAAAGATACCAAATATATCATATGGTCAGAGAAATCAATTTTAGTGTGGTAATTTACAAAATCTGGGGGTGAAAACCTAATGGTGCAATATTGAGGTCTATGCTTGACATAGATAGCAACTGCCTGTTGTGCACATGAGAGTAAGATATGTTAGGAAGAAAGGGAAAGTGTTTGGGAGTGGTGTTATAGAGGCCTAGTGGGTACAAAATTATAAATAATAACTTATATAAAAATACTTTATCAATTTTAACTTTATTTGGTTGACAACTTAAAATCATAGTAGACATACTTAAATTTAAATGGCATGTTTTAAAAAAGTATATGTTAAAATAGTTTAAGCCATCATTAGTTTCAGGTATAAAACCTTATAATTAAGCAATATTATACAATCTAACTTATATAAATATAATATACTTTTATTAAATTTTAAAAAGAGTGCATACAGAATAAGTAATTAGATAAAAAATGATAAAGCTAATCCATACATAAACTTATAATGTCTTGTATGTATAAAGTAAGCTGAATTTTTAATAGTTTGCTATATGAAAACAAAATTTTTATTAAACATTAAGCTTAAATAGTAGTAGCAAAAATTCTATTTATTCAATAAAAGGTAAGTTTTTGAGAATAAACATACCTGTCTAATAGGGTTGATAATCTAGTAAAGATTAATCTCTTTATCACATGAAGAGTAAATGATTTTTATTTTTTAAGTAAAGCAATAACAAATATCCCATCCCATGTTAACTTTAATAAAAGCTCCAAATACATTGAATATTTGAAGTTATTAAAGGAAGGCGGTTCATTTTGCAGACCCCTTAGAGTAAATGATTTTATTTTGCATGGTTGATAACTGAATGCATTTTAATACATTGTCCATTTGGGTCAGTATAATTTAATACTAATTTCTTAAACACTTATCTAAAAAATAAAATTACAATGTCTGAAAAACGCTCAAATTACTTTTGCAAATATTAAAACTAATACCGTATGATTACTTTACTGTATAAAATTAATATAATATTACTATTATAGGTCTGATTATGTAAATCAAAGAAAAGATATGAATATAAAGAAGAAAATAATTTGAGAGTTTACTCATTAAAGATGTATATTTTTTGCATATTTAATAATAGATAAACTGTATTATAAATGTCTATTTAAAGTAACATGCAATGTCACATTTAACTCAATGTGTCTCTCCTTGGGTTAATATATATAACTGGGACCCCTGATTTATAATAAACAAACCTTGTAATAAAAACACATTGTCATAATTAGTAATTTAGTCAAAAACAACTTTTATATAACAAATATTAATACAAAGCAAGAAAATACTTAATAGTATAAATAACTAGAACAATAACAGCTTTAATCTTAAGATGCTACAGCAAACATGCTGATATAGTCAAGAATGAAAGAATAGCTATAAAAATATCTACTAAACTATGAAAGAATTATAAAAGTTAATTGTAAGTTTACAGATTGTTTGAACAATAATTGCACATATACTTATGATAAAAGTAAGACTATAGAAAAAAGCAAACAGAATATTTTTGTGTTTTCATTAAACAAAGTCAAATACAAAAAGGCTTGTCAAGATAAAAGTATTTTGATAATTCAAAAGCAAAAAAACTAGAATTTATACATGTGCAACAGCAACACATCGTAATTAAGATGTAAAATTAAATGGCTCAATACAACGAGTTTTTTGGGATCAAAAGAAGAAACCAGTTTAGTTTACGAAATACAATAAAAAACAAACTTTTTCACTGCATGAAAATATTACTGAGAAAGAATATAAATGAAATACGGGACAAAAATATATCAAAAAAACTTAAAGCAAGCCCTATAGAAAAAAGTCACGTAAACAAAAGTGCCAGATAAAAAGAAAATTCAAATTGTGATTCTAGTAAGAATACGGTTTTCAAATTATATAGATCTTTTCCTTTGTAAAGTCTTTATAACTAGTCTATACCGCGTAGCAGTTTATATTTTTATATAAACCTATCTTTCTCCTTTGTTTTAAATGATCATATGCTTTTAAAAACTGGTGAATCTAGAGCTAGAAATAAGTTCATAACTGAGTGCCTCTGAGAATATAGCGCATAAAGCCTAATTTACCGCATTTTCGTTGATCCAAATTTGCAGAGTCGATTTGCGTGCAAAATCCTATTTCGATACTTTTGTTAACCATCTATGGTAGAAACTGTCATGGTATGTTGAGGCTTAAGTAGTAAATATAGAGCTCATGCTTGAAATGCATATTGAAAAAAGCGGAACTTAAAATCAATTTCCGCTGCCTGGCATTAACTAGAATTAAGCAAGAATGAGGAAATGTGATTTTTCTGGTTCCCTCTTTGGTCAACACTTCAGCAACCTGAGAGTAAAGTGAGGTACTACAACCACCTTGCTTTGACAACTGTCTCCCACCCCATCTATGAAGTTGTTTTGATTCTACAATCCTAATATATTAGCAATTTTACCAAGCGATCTCTTATTAGCATTTGCAACTAAATGAGTATACATATTCTCTTGAGATGGGCACGCCGAGCATATGAGGTATTAGTCTAAATTTTATGGCTTGCAGTTTTATTTTACTGTATTTATTATTTTATTTCTTTTTATTTTCTTTTTTCTGTTTATCTAACAATTTTTAGCCTTTAGCAATAGCAAACTGCACTTGCTATACAAATAGCAAGGAGAAACCATTTAAATTTGTTGCTGTTAGTTCTCTTGTTGAAGGGTCCTATAGAACTAACTCTACACTTGGGGAAAAACTTTTCATGGAGGCTAGTGTTGTCACCATGGAAAAAAAGTATGCTGTTACAACTAGAGTTGGTAGGTTTATTTAGATCTTTTTCTTTCTAATTTAAGTCTAATTATTCTAGCCGAATTTTGGTGCACCATCACTTCCATCTTTTTTGCTATGCCACTCTTTGTGATGAAAGAATTTGATTTTTTGACTTTATCACCATTATTTAAGACCTTTATTATCCTTTCAGTCTTGACAGCAGCTATGAGTTTTATTTATCACTGGACCTTGATGAAACTTTATAGCTCAGCAGACTGTGCATTTGCTACCATGATGATCGCACTTGTAAGTTTGTTTTTATTAATGTTCTAACGTTCAACAGGGAACTGTTGCTTTATGTATTAAGAACCCAACATTTTATCTTATAGATGATCAGCCAGTGATTTGGGCAGCTCTTCTTATTTTCACTGGTATAATATTTATAGTTTTCTGGGAGAGCACTGCTATGGCTTCTTTGATTCTTTTTACAATTTTCATCCCTTTTAATCTTTTCTGCCTTTTCCAGCTTGGATATTGGGATACACTCTTGAGTGGCTTGATTGGGATCACCTGTTTTTTAGCTGATCGAAAAGGCATAGCTCCGACTCACTCTCTTTGGCATTTCTTTGGTGGACTACACCTTTATTATCTCTGTCTTACGCTGATTACTAACTAAGATAAGCAGTATGGATTAAGAAATTATCTACTGTTTCTTATTTATACACCCTAAATTTAAACATGATTACCTTCTTCGAAACTGTATTAATATTTCATTTCTCCTGAGTTTAATTAAGCTTGTATTCTATCAATTTCCTTAACTTATTTTGGGGTATAACTTTTACAGTAATTTTTACTTAATTCTACCTTTGTAAATTAATTTTATTTATTATATTTTTTACAAGACTTTCGCTTTTCTGTGTAGATATTATAAATTTTCAACTGTGCTATGCTCCTATTGCTCCTTTAAATTATTTTTAAGCCCAAACAGAGATCTTATTATATTGCTGTATTAGATAAAAATTTGCTTTAATTGAAAAGTTCTCTAATATTAACTAAGGTTTATTTAAAACTTTTATATAGATAGACATATTGAATTTTTTGAAATCGCCCGAGTTATTATAATTCATTATTGAAATTCTAAAATGGACATATTTAAGGGTTTAAACCTTTCCCGAAAATAATTTAACAAGTTAAAGAATTAGAGTGTTTTGGACACTGCTTTTGAAGCTTGTTATCTCTTTGAGAAGAATAAAGGCTTTTAGCTTTGAAAAAGTTAAAAATAAAAATAAAATTCTTTTAGTAGGAAAACTATTTAATAATTTTGAAAACATATTTTGAGACTTAAAACAAGAGCCAAAACGGTTTCATTTTTAAGAACAGGCTGTTATATAGAAAGAAAACGACAAATAAATACAATAAACTTTAGCACTTAGGTTTAATTTATACTATGAACACAAGCGAGAGTTTCAGGATAAGCTTTTATGCGCATGAATTTTAACTTTTTTTAACAAAATTCCTTGTAACAATTAACTTGCTATTTTTTATATAAACTCAAGTGCTATTTTCTGCAAAACTAAACAAACTAAAATGCACGATTTTTTATCGAGATTTATTTTGCTTAATGATGAATGAATAATAAGTCATGCTTTTACTTAAACTCATCAGATAATGCTCCATATTAGTTTTTAAATATCATATTAAATATTGGAACCTTGTCATCTAAGGTTTATGAGCTAATCCAACATGCTCATTAAAAGCTTTAAGGCATACTTGCTAGAGTACCCATTTATTCACAAAATTATACTATCATAAAAGCACTTTCGCATAATGTCTACCCTGTACTTAAGCTCAATAGACTTTAATTGTGGTACAATTTTAATGTGAAAATTTCATTGATAAAAGTAAAATTCAGATTTCTTGTAAAATAAACTTATTTCATAATAAAAAGAATGAATGTTTTAAAAAACAAAGCCACCATGTAAAATACTAAAAATATTGGTTGTGAAAATTTTCCTTACTGTATAAAAAAGCAAAGTAGACCTTAAGTGAGGCTAATGTATAAAAACAGCTAATTTTAGACATGTTATATATATAAGAGGGAATATAGCCTAAAAGATTCTCAGATAATAGCTAGCAAACGGTACTAATAAACCCAATGTGGAGTTTAGAATATATAATACCATCAAACAATAAATAATATTTAATCTATATGAAAGTAATTTGTATAGATTTAAGATAGCTAAAGCATAAATTAGATGATTAAAGAAACAAAAAGATTTTTAAGTCCTTGAGTAAGCTAATAAATTCTGGTAAGTGTTATAAAAAACTAAAGTCTTGTCATGTCTCATGACATAATTACTGGTAAAAACTGCAATAACAAGTATTAGGTTGCTAAATCTAAGGGTATTAAGTTAGCTGCCTTCCTTGAACTCAAGCATATGTTAGACTAACGCTAAATAAGGGCTAAGTATGTCCAAGTTGGGATCAAAGGTTTGCATGATAAGGTCCTTAGTGTTTTATTAACAGTTTTGAAAGTTACAGTTATGCTATCAACAAAAACAGGTCAATTTATATGTATTTCAGATCATAGCTTTCAACAATATTCAAATTATATTATTAGCAAATTGAGTAAGATTTGCCTCCAATCTCAAACCCAAGTATAGGCTATTCTAGTTATACTATAACCGCCAATAGTAGTCTAATTTAAGTGGTTAAAATTAGCTTGGTTCTATGGAAAGCAACCATAATCCTTCCCATATTCTTCCTTATGGTTGTTGCTATCAGACCAACTTCCACATTAGTTAACTTTCCATCAATAAAATCTATTATAATGATATCAAATGAACCTGTAGCCTGGCTATTTTATACTTTCTGTAAGGCCCTTAGCTCCTGCTTTCAGGCTGGCTCAGGTCATGCATCCTTTCAGGACTAAAAAGGGCTCAAACCCAAAGGCCTTGCCCTTCATCCAAATTTCTGGCCTAAAGCATACCCTAGATGAAAATTAGGTAGCCGCTGCTCCTCCCTGCTGTTGGTATTTTAACAAGATTGATTCTTCCCATAGTTTTTCTAAAATTAGGGGTTAAATTAGTTAGGCATGACTGCCAATTATTTTTACCTAGTTCTGATAATTTTAGTAATATCTAAGTTCCAATTTTAGCTCCTTGTTCAATAAACATGAGCTACTTTGATGTTCATCTGTTTATAAAACATCATGCCAAATTGCTGATAGCTTTTCATCTTACCAATTTACAGTATTTAATGCTAAATAAATAAATTAATAGTTTATAATAAGTATTAAGATTTACTGGAAACTAATGCCAAAGATGATTGACAATAGTTGCTGGCAATTGAAGCTAAGGGTTTTTGATAGGCATGCAAATTGATTGCAAAAAATTGTCACCTAGGTTATTAGGATTACCAATAATTAATGCCAATGATTTTTGATCTTTTTATTAAGCATATTTATTAGAATTTACCAGTGATCAATGCCTAGGATATATCAAATTTTGGTTGCCAGTAATTGATGCTGAGGATTTTGAGTGAAAAGTTATCAGCAATCAATGCCAATAAATTTCTATTAGGTGAACATTCAATTGCCATTTGTCATCTAAGTCTGCAATCCCTGAATTCCCTCTTATTATAGAGCTTTTTTTAGCTTTTTTCTGTCTAGTGTACCTTCTGAGCAAATTTTGTAAAAAAGTCAAAATCAAGTTAAACTAAAAACCTTTGACCTCCCACCACAGTTCACTCCCCACTTTCCTCAAATTCTCTTCCAGCTGCTCCAGTGTAAGGCAGTGGTGAAACTCTTCCAGAATTTCCCATCATGCATGAAAATGCACTCATACTGGTTTATCCAGTCCTAACAAATCCTTGGGTTAGTTCATTCCACCCAAGACTTCAATACTCACCTCAAATGCTCCCAGGCAGTGCCTTGCAGCCCGCTCATACTCCCCCAGTCTCAACTGCATTTCAGCCTTTAGGTCAAGTATGGGAAATTGTTCTCATACATGGACAAAGCCATTATTAAAATGGCATAGGTGGTGATGCAACCCGCTGAGCTTATCACTTTCTGCCCCTATAAGGGGTAGTATGACTTTGGCTTCACATGCAAAGCCAACGCTTCTACTGCAGCAACTGTGCCTCTAATCTTTGAGGGCACCCCCATCCCCATGATGCACACCCAGCTCCCTGCAAACACCACTGTAGTGGTTCCGCTTATTGGGTTGCCAACTCACCTTCTCTGTATGCTTCATCAGGAGCTGATAGAAGGTTTGGCAGCCTATGGCTCCAACCCCATCTACAATTTGTGGTCCCCAATGGGACCACATGCTTCATTGGGCCTCAGGCATTCACCACAATCACAACTGAATTCAATAAAATTGCTTTGTCAATTCTTCCCTATGTCATCATCCCTTATGCCCCTTATATCCATTCTGGGCTGATGTCAAGGGTGGACAGACTATCTGTCCTGTTTTGAGTTGGACCACTTGAAACATAAATGACTATCCCCAGCAGCTTCCACCAGCTCAATGCTCCCCTCTACCAGCTTCCAATCCGCTGAAAACTCTGCACTGTTTTTGGTATGGGGAACTATCCTACCCCCTCATCCAAAGCCTTCTGCAGCAGCAAAGCCTGCAAAAACCAACCAGGCCCCCCTCCTAGAGCCTCATATGCTCCCATCAATTAATAACTGGCTTGGACAGCAGTTCACTTACATTATTCTTCCAAAACAACAAATCCATAAAATTATGCTGAGGCCCCAATCCAGTTCAACATGAACCTGTGAGGCTTATTGGTGTCAGGAGAGTGTCTATATATCTCCAGTTCCCAGAGAGGTTGTGCATGGTGCACAGGCACAATGCAAGGGAACTAGACGTCAGTATTAAAGAAATAATAACCCTTCAGAGGGTACTTGAGCTTAAGTGACATAGGGCAAGGGTGGTTAATAAGGTAAATATTAATAGAAATCTAATAAATAGCAAGACTTGGCTGTGCTCAAAGGGGCGTTTATAAACAAGCTTTGAACAGGGATAGAGTGCATGGGTACCTCAGTTTGGAGGGAACATGGGCAGTCCAGCGGTGTCCCTGATGCTGTTTTAATTTTAAGGCAAATAAATTGGCTAACGTGATGTGAGACCTCCTTGAAGAGGTCCACATACAGGTTGGCCAAGTCAACATAAGGAAAAACGTAAAACTAATGAGGGGTTTATTAAGGGGAGGAAGACAACCAATGAGGAAGGTTGGTATCAAAGAATCATATTTAAACCAAAATGGGGAAATCATCCATTGGTAAAAATGGTGCTAGGCCAAGGTGCACCAATAAGCGCACACTTCCATCCAATAGAGTACTATACTTTGAAATTGTCCAAACTTGAGTAATTGATTAAAGTTGAGGCTGACCCAAACTGTAAATTTTGTAACTTAAATGGGTTCTGAAACCCCGTTTACCAAGTACCCAAATTGAGCCAACGTCATTTAAAAGGTAACTTGTCCATTTTAATGCCAAAGTTGTAACAAGGGGATAAGCGTTATGCACCTCACCTGGACCAACCTGGGCATATCTGGCCTGTACCCAGCATTGGTCCAAGGTGTGCTTAAGGTCAGGAAGGTCCTAAAACTTGACCTTTTGTGCCTCCTGCCGCCCAGCCTTGTCTTTGCTGTTGGTGCCCTCAATTAAGTTATATAAACATGATAACTGGCTGAAACCAATGAGTTTGAGATTTCATTTTCCCATTCCAGTCCAAATTAAATAGATCATTAAAGCTGAATGAGACGCTCAGTGCATCCCTCATTTATACACCCCCAGCTGAGCGCCAATATGTTCCAAAGTGACCAATAGCTGGCTGTTGAAGCAATAGCCAAGCCAGAATGTCATCCCCTCCACAAAGTTGTCACAAAATCAGTGGCGATGCTCACAAGAAAGATCCCTCTTTTCATTGTTCCCCCAACTGTCATGCTGGCAGTCAAACATAGGATATAAAATCATCTATACAAAAAAAGACAATGGCACCATCCAGAACGTAGCAGTGGTAGTGCAGAATTCCAAAGCCAAAATTACCCAAACCAATATTGACATATCTCCAAACTTCCTGATGTCTGCATTCAAATAGAAAAGCTTTGACCCTTTAAATGGGCATATTTTTTAAAATCAAAGATTTACATGACCAAACACACATTTTCACCTTCAAGCCACATACCTCTGATGCCCCTATGCCCTTTCTCTCTTCCTTGGCCCATGCTCTGTTCTGGAAGAGGAAGACACTGCTGAGGATGAGCCCCCAATCCTCCCTCCCCTTCCATTATGGTAGTATAAGAGGCTATCCTCTGTCCAACTTGATTGGTTATGTTTTCATTTTGCATCTTGTCCACCCAATTTGGGTGGGTCAGTTCGTTTTTTCTTTTGTTTTTCTCCAAGCTTCATTATTGTTTTTCCACTGGTTGACATATCTCAAATGAATTTAAACTTAGGTAAAAACTTTTCCCTCACCTACCTTTTATTGTTTTAATAGTTTTAAGTGCACTTAGCATTAAAGGGTAGACTAAAGGTTGAAAGGTTTAGGTGCTGGGTGAGTGTACCTAGGAATTGGTCATCACTACCATTCTAATATCTGAAACTACAAGGAACCCACATGTGGACTTACCCAACTGGCTACTGACAATGAGTGACTGATGGAGAATAACCCTGAGGGGATGATGTGATAGAGCTGGGTTGCATAAGCGGGTTTAGGGCTCTGGTGCCTCCTGAGGTGGTTAACAATTTAAAGGTGAAGTTTTTGGTTATGCTGGTTTGGGGAGTTGCAATGCAAACTTGTAGTGAAAAGTAGCTGGTGAAGGTGAAAGAGCAAGGGTCAACAATCTTCATACCTTTGGACTGACACACTAGTAGATTTCTGAATGTACAGATTTCAAAATCTTGCAACACCAGTGACCACTACAGGTGGCTCTGTTAAGTACTACTTGATTAGCTGGAGGCAAATGTTAGATTGTTAGTGGTAGCTCTAATGTCATTGTCCCTTTGTAGTGGAATGTGACCATTTACCTTCAGTGCTGTGACCAGCTTTTGCAGCAATAAATTCTGCCAACACTTTTGTTTCTGACGCCTCTTTGAGATGAGAGTGGTACCAATAACCTCTATGCCATTGCTGCAGTGTTGTTTTAGCCTGACAAGGATTCAGGAACCACTCTGTAAGTATTACATCTGGTTAAGTTGGGGATGTTTTAAGCTTTTAACCATATTAATTCTTCCCATAGTTTCTTAAATTAGGGGTTAAAATAGTTGGTCACGGCTTCCAATACATCACCATTTTTATAATTTTAATATTATTCAGCTCTGATTTTAGCTCCTCATTCAATCAAGTTGAGTTATTTCAATGCTCATCTGTTTAATAAGCATCAGACTGAATTTGCCAATAGTTTTTCAGTTTAACAATTTACCAACAATTGATGCCAAGGATAAATCAATAGTTTATAATGAGTATATCAAGATTTACCAACGGCTGATGCTGAGGATGATTGACAATTGTTGCTGGAAATTGATGCCAAGGGTTTTTGTTAAAAAAAAATAATTGCTATTCTTAACCTAAGTTTTTGGATCACCAGTGATTAATGCCAAGAATATTTAATATTCATATATTATACTAGCAGGTAGCTACATTGTGAAAATTAAACTTTTCTTTCTGATTACTATCACTTTTAGTAATACAATTTGATTCAAACAGCACAATTTGATAATCAATACCAGGTGAGATGAGTATGAATAATAAAGTAAAGAGCTGGGAAAACGTGGTAAAGGGTAGTGGACCCAGACCTGCACTGCCCAAAGGTACCAAGCGCACAGGTACAAATGAAAATCTCAGTAAAAATAAAAAACCCAAGGTGGCACCCCCGCAGGTTTCATTAATTTTTTGTTAAAATACTGCAGCTATATGGAAGTATCCCAATTGCAACCACTGTCATCAGTGGAACACGGGATATGAGTTTTCCTGGGAGTAGAAACACTGACAATGTGGGAAAAGTTCAGCGAAGCCCAACATAAATTTTTCCCGCATGTGGTGTACTTAACAACCCATACTATCCACAGAGGTTGGGTAGATCTTGGGTTCAAGACCGTGGAAGAAGTGAATGAAGCAGCGAAGGTCAGAGTGGTACTCGACCTTCCTGATGGACAGCAGTTAGTACAGATCAAATGCACCCGTTGGACTGAATCAAAAGATATTTTTATGATTTTTGATTATCTTCTGACCACACTGGTGTGCACAGTAGTCAAAAGACATCTCTGAGAAGGCTTAGAAGCCTATGGAGAAATCAAACAATTCAAGATGAAAGTATTCCAGCTGATGCTGACCCTTAGCACTGGGAAGGCAAAATCAACTATCTCCCCAAACCAGGATGTAGTAGAGGATATTACAAAAATCCCTCACATAGCATCCTTCACAATTGATGGGAAAAAATCCCAGCTGTTCCCGCGCAACAGTGGAAAGTGCACCCCCCATATGCAACCACTGCCAGGCCTTTGGGCACAAGATTCACGCTTGCCCCCATAAAAGAAGGCCTGAGAGAAATGTAATTCTTTAAGGAGGAAATGGGAAAAGATGACCCAGAGTATGCCAAAATCACGGATACAACACAAGATTTCAACTGGGGAGAACACAGGCAATATAAAATAATTGACCCTATTTCCCCAAAAGAATGAAAAATGGCCAAACAAGCTTGCAAGCTGGCCGCGGCCAAGGTAAAGGCCTCAGCGGAATCAACCATATTGCTGGAGCAGATCCAGGAAGATATGGAGGAATTTGAGTCAATGAACCAATCAGATCCCACAGAAAACCAAGCACCCAATCCAACTAGATTGAATTTGGTGGAACCCAATTTGGAAATGAATGCAGCAAAACTGGAGTTCAGCGCACCCCCCAAAATTGCGAAATCTAACCCAATCAGAAAGGAAAATCAACAATGGAATGCGCAAGAAAATAATGTGGCCAATAAAAGCACACAAGTGTACCACAATAATATATTGAAACCAAGAAAAGCTAAGAGAGGAGCAAAAACTGCGGTGATGAAAGGGGCAGAATACACCCCAACTCCTACTCATGGTTATGCTCTCCGCAGCAGAGGTGCATTGGAGAGCAATGTGAGTGAGGGAGTAGGGCTGGGGGCCCTGCTAACTGCTCCTGAGGCGCATCGGGTGTATCAGTAGAGATAGGGATGCTGAACATAGAGGGACTCAAGGCCTTAACGTCCCAGTATCAAGAAATTGAGTCTCCTATGAAACCCACCTGTGGTATTTCTGGTGGTGCAGGAAACCCACTGTCCACGGTGAGAGGAGGAGGCATGGGAAAAAATGCTCCTCCTAACAATATCATTTTGGTCACTACTTTGTGGTGATAGTATGAACAGACCAAAACTTTAAGTTTATTAATAAAAATTTGTTCCTGGATGGCCACATACTCGCTGTAACCTTCTCATGGCACACCAAAGTGCACACAATAGCCAGTGTGTATGCCCCCAAACGGTGCACATGACCAAAGAGAATTTCTTACAGCCCTAACACAACTAAATCTACCAGCAAATACTTTCATAATGGGAGATATGAACTGATGGATTATCCCAGATATGGACTGATGGCAATACATAATGGAGATACCACAAGGGCAAGTGGAACTCCGCATACTAAAGGCCACCCTGGGACTATATGATCCACTACCAAAAAGGCAACCCCTGCTATAAAACATGATACGCCCACATGTACACGTTGGTACACTTGTCTCTATGTCAGGGATAGACATAATACCCGCACCAATAATTTTCCATCATCAAATTAAGAATTTAAAACTACAAAAATTGAATTCTCCAACCATCAGCTTGTTTTGGTGTCTTACAAACTGGCGGAACCAAGTACCCAAGCACCCAGATGGTGCAGAATACACCCAGAAAGTTTAGCTGACTCAGAAATCCTGGATGGAGGAAATATCCTCAACCCAGGATTTTCAAACACCTTTTTGCTCAGACCCACTAACCACCTGGGAAAACTTCAAAAAATCAACAACCCAACAAATTAAACATACATCATCTAGAAGACACAGGGCAGTTTCAGCCATTATCAAACACACATTGGCTGAAATTGACCATCTAGAAAACAATGTACCAAGAACGGTGCTGTGATTTTGATATGACTGGATGTCAAGCCTGAGGTCATCCAACGAAATGAGTGGAAGCCGTTGGAATCAAACTAGTATTGGCTGAGGCCATCCAGCGAAATGAATGGAATCTGTAAGAATCAAACCGGTAACAATAATTTAAATGCTTCGAAATGAGGCGATATAGGATTATTTGATGTAACCAATGAGATACAGCGAATTGAGTTACTAAGCTTTGTAAGTAATATCATCCAAAATTGTTACAATATAAGCAGGATGAGATGATCAATGGGAGGAGTTTTTTGGTAGAAGAAGAAGAGTGAGCGTGAGCAGAGAAGATCTGCTATATATTTTATATTAAATAAAAGTAGTATAGTTGGAGCAATTGCCTCCTAGTTTTATATATCAATTTATTACATTTAATTGAGGTAAATGATCTCCATATCATTTGACCATTGCTCAGTGGGATAAACCCTGTGTGATTCATATGGCGGAAATAGACCATATCTGCCAAAAAGTTAACAGTGGTGCTCACTACAGGGGGCCCATTGATCAACTAAAAAACTTTCTTAATTACACTTATGGTGCAACTAACTCACTGTGATGGGACACTACCCCCGGTGACTGAATTCTCTCAATATGGGGAACTGAAGCTTGCTTTGGATACCTTACTTCAGGTTCAGAAAGTGCTTTTTCAGGAAAATAAGAATATTACTGAGCAGCTCAACTATGCATTCCATCAACTACTCCTGGTAGGCAACCATGCCAACCAACTTGCCAACCTCTTGAGCAGTATAACAGAGCGGCTAGACTGTGCAGAGTATAAATTAGAGAAGGTTGTTAAGGAAAAGGAAATCTGAAGTGACAGGCTTCCCCATTTAACTGTGATGGTAACATACATGAGTTTTTCAAGCGGTTTGAGTTTTCCATAGAGGGGGTTTTGGATCGACAAAAAGCTAATCTGTTGTTGTCTAAATTGGATATTTCAAGTGCCAATCAAGTTTCATGTTATCTTAAAAACAGTACTGTAGCTTACCAAGAGGTTAAGGAGATTGTAATCCGCCTGTTTGGGGGCAAAGCAAAAATAGCTCAGCGCAAGGCGGACTTTTTAACAATATCTTTCCAAAAAATGAGTCTTTAATACATTTTGCAGAGTGGTTCACTCTTGAGGCTCATGTGTTGTTGGGTGCAAATGTTTTATCTAAAGAGGAGGTGGGCATAGCAATGACAGCGGTTATCAAGCTCTACCACAAATTGCATAATGCTATGGCATACACTCTTCAGGAGGATGCAGAGTTGCTCAAAATCATCCATCATTTAAGCCGTTTATCTGTCAACTTTAGTGCTCCCAACGTGGAACAGAAGGATTCTGCATTGGCCACTAAAAATTGTTAATTGAAGGATCCACTCAATATGGGAGCTATTGGTGGGTCACCCCTTGGCCACTTAACTCATGGGCAGGTCCTTTACATCCTTATTATGATCAAACCGCTTATCCTTGGGTCCATAATAAACCGTGGTTCCAAAGTAGACCTAGACCTTCTGGGGCGATTCATAGATGAGTGCTGGTCCCCAACGCTTGTTTCTCATGTGGCCAAACAAGTCATTATGCGGTTAGTTGTCTTGCCAAACCAAGGGTCCATTCAGTATCTGTGGTCCCAAATGAACAGGGAAAAGGGCGAGCAGAGTAGAGATGAGATGCTCTGCTTCCGCTGATACAAATGTAATTGTCCCAGATGTTTATCATGAATCACTTTGTGTTGGCCCTGGGGAACACACTGAGGATTTACTATATCAACAGATCCCTTACCACCTTCTGGCATCAAGCTGAGGAAGAGACCCCAATAATGCAGACATAAAGTTTCACCAAAATATGTATAAGCCATACGCCTGGCAGATCCTTGAGCGGAATGGTACAATTGGTGGTGAACCATCCACATATGTCGCAGCTTTGGAGGGGGTGGAGGTGGCGAAACCTGTAGAAAATATTGCCCAAGAGTATTTTCATGTTGGGGCTGGTATGCGCACTTTTCTGAATAATCATACATCCTTAAATGTTTATGTATCAAACATCAAGGATTCTTCTTATTCAGAATGCACCTACTGTGACATATTTGTGCAGAATACCAAAATTTGGGCGATCATTGATACAGGCGCTCCTGTCAATATAATATCCACCAAGCTTGTAGCTAAGCTTCCGCTGAAGCCAGATGTGGACCACCGAATAGTGTATGGAACTGCGGGGGCCCAGAGTACTGTGTCCAAAGGCGCATATAGCTCATTGCCCTTGAGGTTCAGTTCTGTCAGTGTATCCGCTCCAGCTGTGGTGTTGCCTAATATCTATTATGACATGTTGATTGGGGCTGCATTTATGCAGCACTTTGGGGCTGTGGTTAATATGGCGGATGAAACCATCAGTATACTGGGACAACAGATCCCTATCTATTTTACTTCCCGTGGAGTCCCAGATGACCAAATCCGCTCTGGGAAAATTAATCTTGCTTATAGCGATGGTGTGATTCCTGTAAAATATCAACGGATGAAGTGGAGGACCCAAATACTTCCAAACCAGATTTGTGAGTACAAAGAGATTCTGCTATGAGCTGCAAATGCTTGGACTATCCCTTCAGGGAATCAGGTCATAATTGGGACAGAGCTTGAAATCGATATTCCAGGAGGTCTGTATGGAGAGGTTGTGGGGCCTTATCACCAATTGCAACTTGAACCTCATGTGGCTCCTAGATTACTGTTACCAGTGCAGGGGAAGTGAAGGTGTTAATAGCGAATCTGCAGAAGGAGGTGATAAAGATTTGGCGGCACCAAGTGGTGGATTACCTGCACCTGATCTCTATTGATGAGGTCCACAAGGTACATAACTTTGGTTTGTGGGAAGATCTCGGCTTGCCTCTCAAAACCCACCTCAGCATAATGACTGTGGTTCCACGGGAGGCACTAACTGATCTATTGGAGGATCAGAAGTATATGGTGATGGATCTGTTTAATAAGTACCACAGCATTTTTGCAACTGATGATCATAACTTGGGTTGTGCTCGCGGGGTTGTGCATTGGGTGGACCAGGAGACCACCCCCTATCAGGTCATGACCTATCCAACACTTGAAGGCAGCAGAAGAAGTTGTATCTGCAGAAATAGATACATTGGTGGAATAGGGAATGTTGGAACTGTCAAAAAGTCCCTGGGCATCTCCGGTGCTCATTGTAAAAAAGAAAGATGGCTCCAATCAAGTAGTAATTGATTATCAGAAGCTTAATAGCATCACAAAAAAAGATGCATCCCCGTTTCCATGAATCAATGACACTTTAGATTGGTTAGGTGGGGCCAAGTATTTCTCAACCATGGACTTGATATCAGGGTACTGGCAGATCGAGTTGCCAGTGGCAGAACAAGAAAAGTGCACTATAATTACCTCAAATGGATTGTTCCAGCCTACACATATGCCACAGGGTTTGTGCAACGCCCTGGCTACATTCCCGCAGGCTATGGACACTATTTTTGGGTGACTTAAAGCTGTTTTGTGTTCTTGTCTACCTTGATGATATCAACGTATTTTTGCAGACATTCACGGAGCATCTTGGACACCTGGAGCAAGTATGCCGCCGCTTAGCTGAAGCTAATATCAAGATTAAGCCCCAAAAGTGTCACTTTTTCAAGGAACAATTGGAATATCTCGGCTTTGTGGTAGACTCCAAAGGGCTTAGTCCACAGCCGGCCAAGGTGGAAGCCATCCACCAGATGACTCGGCCAAGTAATAAGTGGGATATCCAGGTGTTCTTGGGGATGGTCAGTTACTACCAGTGGTTCATTCCCAACTTCAGCTGTAATGGGGCTCCACTCTTTAAGCTACTTAAGAAGAATGCTGCCTTCACCTGGATGGATTGATGTCAAACCTCTTATGATGTATTAAGAACTGCATTGGCTAGCGCGCCTGTTTTGCAATACCCCAATTTTGAAAAAGAGTTTATTGTGCAAACAGATGCCTCGCTTTCCGCTGTAGGGGCTGTGTTGTCCCAAAAAGACAATGACGGTGTGAAGCACCCCATTGCCTATTGCAGCTGCAGTTTAACTGGCCCTGAATGGAACTACACCATGACCGAGTGGGAGTGTTTAGCAGTAATCTATGCATATAAACAATTCTGGGTCTACCTCCATGAGGTAAAATTCAAAGTGGTAACAGATAATGCCTCTTTGCGCTGGCTACAGAATCTGCGGGAACCTGAAGGGCGGCTTGCGCAATGGGCTTTGAAGCTCCAAGCCTATGATTTTGAGATCATGCATCAGCCAGGGGCAAAGCATCACAATGCGGATTGTCTTTCTCGATTACCCACAGTCACCATTACAGCTGATGTGGTGGACATCATGTATGAAAAGATGATTGCGGGCAAATATCATGATGAGCCGCCACCTGTGATCAAAGTGTTGGACAGGCTTAGGCAGGATACCTTCTTGCGCGATGGGGAGCTATATAAGCGGATGGGGGAATTAATGCTGAGTTTCCTAAAACCCTCTGCCAGGCCTGTGATTATTATGGATGCCCATAGAGCAGTAGGTAATAGAGGGTTGAAAAAGACACTAAGGTTCTTATGACCCCGCTACTATTGGGAGAGTATGCAATAAAATGTGCTTGAGATGGTTGGTTGTTGCCATCAGTGCCAAGTGGAGAAACCATTCCACTGAAAAACCACCTACCAGTTAGTTAAGCCTCAGTTCACATGGCAAACAGTCTCATTAGATGTGGTGGGGCCTCTGCCAACTGGCGCAAACTGCTCCAAATATATAATTGTTGCCATCAACCATTTGACAAGATGGGTGGAAGCAAGGGCTATCAAGTATTTGGGAGCTGTCACTACCGCTAAGTTCATTCTGGAATGTGTTATATAGCGCCATGGTTGTCCACAATTTATCTTAATGGACAATGGTACCAATGTCACATCACATATATTGGCCAAGTTGAATGATCTCATGGCAATCTGCAGGGTTTTAACTACCCCTACCACCCTGAATCTAACGGAATGGTGGAACAGGTTAATGGGACCTTGGTAAATATTCTACGCAAGCTTGTAAATGAGCGGCTGTCAGACTGGAGCACCCTTTTATCCACCACTGTATTCACGTACAATATCAGCTACCACTCAGCAACTGGTAAGAGTCCATTCCAGTTGCTCTATGGATGACATCCAGCGCTGCATGCACTGCTTTACTCCTGTGTGGAGGATACCAGCGGAGTTGAACCTCAATGCTATTTGCCTAACTTAACAAATGTGTTGATTAAACTTCAAACTGAGGCATATTCCACTAGTCTTGCCAAGAAGATTCAGGATTATGCAGCTGATTGATGTAGATGCAGCGGTCTTCCACAGTTTGGGGTAGGAGAATTGGTCCTGTTTCATGACCAACATGGGTTTGGTAGAAGGAACAAGCTCACCAGTATATGGAGCGGACCATTTGAGATAATCAAGAAGACTGGGGCTGATGCATACACCATTAAGGCACCTGTGAGTGGTCTGATAATCAACCAAGTACATGTGAAGTTCCTTTGGGCCTACAAGCAATAGGCGCTTATCATCTAGTCAAGGGGGGTGATGTTGTGTTTTGATATGACTGGATGATAATCCTGAGGTCATCCGGTGAAATTAGTGGAAGCCGTTGGAATCAAACTAGTATTGGCTGAGGCCATCTGGCAAGATGAATGGAATCTGTTGGAATTGAACTGTTAACGATAATTTAAATGCTTTGAAATGAGGCAATATTGGATTATTTGACATAACTAATGAGATATGGAGAATTGAGTTACTAAGCTTTATAAGTAATATCATCCAAAATTGTTACAATATAAGCAGGATGAGATGATCAATGGGAGGAGTTTTTTGGTAGAGGAAGAAGAAGAGTGAGCGTGAGCATAGAAGATCTGCTATATAATTTATATTAAATAAAAGTAGTATAGTTGGGGCAATTGCCTCCTAGTTTTATATATCAATTTATTACATTTAATTGAGGTCAATGATCTCCATATCATTTGACCGTTGCTCAGTGGGCTAAACCCTGCGCAATTCATATGGCGTAAATAGACCATATATGCTGAAAAGTTAACAAATGGGATACAGCATTGGATGGGGTTGCAAATGGGTGGAGGTTTCTGCTCAGCTAAACACCCTGATCCGAAAACACCAACACCAAGTTGGAGTCCAATAAAGGCAGAAACATAAGAGATGGAGAAACTTGCTTGAGCTACTTTTTCCACCAATTCCATGCCAGGAAAAATATGATAGCTTGTACACAGGTCCATTGACTGGACAAATTCATAGCAGAAACACCCAAAGAAGTTGTGACTGAAGTGCACAGGTTTTATACAAAATTATATAAATCCGAGCCAGTCAAACTAGAAAAACCAAAAAATTCCTTAGAAGTGCACATATTGACACTGTGGCCCAAAATAATAATTTAATCAACCTAATATCATGTGAGGAATTATGGGAAGTAATATGCGGTGCACCAAGAGGGAAATGCCCTGGACCTGATGGGATTCCTATTATTTTATATAAAGTATTTTACTAACATCTCTAACATTCTTCTAGCCTCAATGAACAAGTGTATTATGGAAACATGCCTCCTACCTGAAGGCAAAGAAGCCTACACGGTCACTTTATTCAGAAAGGAGACAGATTAGATCACTCCAACTGGTGCCCAATTTCCCTAACCAACACAGATACAAAAATTTTCACAAAAGATTATGGCCAAACGACTAGGAGAAATTGCAACTGATGCGATATCCCCATCACAATATGGATTTGTTCCAAGAATATCCATATGGGATAACATCCACACAGTTGCAAATGTCTGCCAGACCAAAACTCTGGAGCACTTGTCTTTTTAGACCAACAAAAGGCATATGACAGGGTGAACTGGACATATCTTAGGGCCTGCCTTCAAAAATTAAGCTTCCAAATAGATTCATAAGCTGGGTAATGTTGTTTACAGAGTCTGCTACCATGGCTGTGCGGGGAGCAGGTTTTTTAACCAACCCAGTCATCCCACATAGAGGACTCAAACAAGGAGACCCCTTAAGCCCTATACTCTACTTTTTTAGCTTAGACCCCCTAATCCGAAATACAAACACACTTCTCAAGGGAATCAACGTCAAGGGCCAACCACCAGTCAAATGATGGCCTTTGCTGATGATTGTGTGGTGGGCATATCCAACAATCAGGACGCCTGCAGAATTGAGAAGATAATACAAGACTATTCAGCCATAAGTAACACATCACTTAACACTGAGAAAACGAAAAATTTTACTCCTGGGAAAATATCAGACCCAGTGGATGCCATTGACCCAGAGCCAATAAACTAACACAACACCAAGACTCTTTACTAGGCATAGGAGGCGAAAACTAGCAACGACCTCATTGAAACTTCCATTCACCACCAAGCCAACAGCTGGTCCTGTTCGTCACTTGGGAGTATGGTTAGAAGCAGGAGGTTACGCCAACTCCATGATGGAAAATCAACTTCTAGACAAAATAACAAAACGCATTGCCTCCTTACATGGAAACCAAACAGGTCTAACAGGAAGGGTCACGGTAGCCAACTCTATGATTCTATCAATCATATGGTTCATGGCCCATGCAATCGCTTTCTCACCATTCTTTTTCAACACAATTCACGCCCTATTACAAGGATGGCTATGGTCCAACCACAACCCCCTGTATGCCTCAAAAACCTATTTGGATCTAGAAGGAATGGAGGTATGGGGCTTACTAATTACGTAGAGCAAGCAACCCATATACTGGGATCCTGGATAGCTCAGGTGACTAGCCTAGATCTTCCAGATACACACTGGGCCAGAACAGCAAGATATAACTTCACACGGGCACTCCAATTAAGAAACCCAGAGCATCTGAACACATTAATCAAGTATCTGGCATCCCATCCTACAGCTGCAGGACCATCGGCACTCCTGCACATTTCAAATGAATACTCCTAGCCAGGAGAAGAGTGACATGGCGGATCCACATAAATGATCAAACCAGTCACCGAGGACGCCCAAGGCTAACTCACAGACAGGAAATTAGTGAATAAATAGTCACAGACAATATAATAAGCAAAAGCCCAAGTACTATAGCCAGGATAGATTACCTGGACCATATGGACATACCCTACAACCTGGAGACTCAAAGAAGAGAATGGAGATACACACATCACCCTCTACTCCAACCCATGATAAGAGCACGTGTATGGAGGTGCATGAGGAGAGTATACTGCACAGCTGAACGGTCAAACGCCACTCATACCTCATGTGCAATATGTGGTCAGTATGGAAGCTTATCCCACCGTTTAGAACATTGCCCAACTTCAGTGGATGTATGAAAAGAGGCCATGCGCCTATTCCGCCAAGAAAACGGACAACCATTCAGCCTAGCAAGGAACATGTTTGCTATAAACATTGACTCTCATATCTACCCATCTCTCAGGGCGTTAATAGTAGCAATAGCACTATGGACGATACACACAATGGTACTGGAATCGTTCACAGGAACAGCACCCACAATCCAAGAAGCCATCCATCGCTTTTAAATGCCATATATTGGATCATTTCCAAGCATGGCTGTTTGGACATATGACCCCCAATAACAGAAGGACAATCAACACATGGTTCCCATATGGTTCCTAAAGGTTGATCTTTTCCTTAACACATGCTGCATCCAAGAATAAGCCAGCATAACCCCCTTCCCTACCGTCCTAAACTTGGTGATCCTGGAGACAACAAGAGGGGCCTTGAACCCTCTGGGGTGTCTTTAATTGTCAAATCCCATTAGTTCCCTACTATATCAGAAGTGTTTGTCCCTGGGCCAAACCTTCCCTAAATAAATACATTGTGAAAATTGGCGCAATGGCACTATATTTACAGCGCACAGGTTAAACACACACCAATTACAAGGTACTGTATGAGGAAAGCAACCTTAACTAAAAATTTAACAGAAAACTGAATATTCAGAAATAGGGTTATAATTTAATTAAAAACAAAGGAGTGCACTGTATTATCTGATACTGCCAGTGGCTCAGAGCTTGCTAGTGGTATTCCTTCTAACAGGCTCTTAGCTTCTCCAGAAAAAGATTCCCTTACCATTTAAAATCCTCTTCAGATATGCCTACTCTACCAGAGATCTCATTGGTACTTTCCATGGTCACTAAGCAACACTCTCTAAATTGGCAACTAGATTTGTAATATCCAAATTGGTCAGAAAGAGAATAACTAAAGTCAAGGCATTTCAATATAAAAATGTGATATGCCAGATAAAGTTGAATTATCAGCTAACCATAATGATAAATATAAGGCCCTAATACTGATGGTTTTGCGCTGGCATGGGGAAGCATAGGATAGCACACTAAATTAAATGGGAGGCAATATAGATAGTGAGGCCATAGCACCGGAAGCTAATAGGTTTATGGAATGAGAGATGCACCGTTGGGGGTTTTGGGATCTTCTTAATAATAAATTTATACTTTAGGCACTACATATGAAAGCTGAGGCCGCGTGGCATAGTAACAACTATACAATCAAATTTGCTATCTAATTATTAGTCACAGTATGAAATTAAAGATATAAAAATATGGTATCCAGATAGTTGTCAAACCCAATTACAACATTTCCCCACTTGACCAAACATTGGGTAGCAAAGAGGTGTGAGGTCATCTAATTCATTGTGTTCTGAAGGTTTTGGCCCAAAACTCTGCTGAAATTTATTCAAGTACTTTGCATGCACCCATTTAATAAGGCAACCTTTAACAGGATCCTTCATAGGGTAGGCATCTGTAGATGTCTTCTCAATGATCTTGAAAGGACCCTTCCATATTTTCTACAGATTTCTAGTTCATCCAAAAGCCATGATCACCATACCATAAAATGAGTTCCCCGTAGTAAAGTGGGGTAACAGCTGCTAGTCTGCATTATCCCATTCATGGGATTTTCTTTTTTGCTATTGCATTGTAATATGCAATGATTTGTACTTGAATTAAAGTATGCACTAGTGTTTTTAAATACTTCATGGGAGTTACATCCTTTTGACTAAACAAGAATATAAAATTAGGGAAGTTCCAGTCGCTTCCCATAAAGTAAAGCAATGGGGAACGCCTTGCGGCCAAGTGATATGGTATATTATAAGCAAAAAAATGGCGGGATTTCAAGAAAAGGTTCCAGCTAGACGCCTTTACCATAAATTATCTCATGAAAATTACAATGAGCCTACTGTTCACCCATTTGATGATGTCATTAGTCTCAGGATGGTAGGGCATAGACAATACCCCACATATACTTGTTAAACCATTAAGTTTGGAAATAATCTGAGATGTGAAATTGGTCACATTATCCGTCAGCAAAAACTGAGGACAACCATGCTGATAAATAATTATTTTATATAAAATTAGCTGTCATTATGGCACCTGAATCCTGGACTGCTTTGGCCTTCACCCACTTGGTTATGTGATTGATGGCCACAATTATGTATTTAGATTGTCCTGAAGTATTAACCAGAGGGCCCACAACGTCAAAGAAATGGTATGCCATTCTAAAAGAGTTTAACCAGTTGACAAAAGGTGGCCTTCCGGTAGGGCTCTTCCACCTGACATTCATTACAGAAGTGGAGGGTTTCATGAGCGTTAAAATTCATAGATTCCCAACAGTGATGCTGTTCTAATAACCTTAGGACTTCATTGTCCTCTCTTAAGGTCAGGGACTTCAAAGGCTGTTTAATTATTAGTCAAACGCGGTTCCAGAAGAATCTTAGGGACATGCTTCCTTAAGGAAATCTTTCAACGGAGATTCTTTGTTGAGGCTACTCAGTTCACTTCAAACATGTGAGGTCTTCTGTATAAAAACAGGCAAAATAACTTGTGAAAATTAACTAGGAAATCTGAAGGTATTTTTATTAGTCAAATTTGGAGATATTCTTAGGTCACCAAGATATTTGGGTTCGCCTAGGGGAGCTTGAAGTGATAATTGGGAATGAGTAGGATAAGGAGACCTCTTTGACAATGTGGAAGAAGGCGTAGACTTTTTTGAATATGACTCTCTCTTTGCCAGAATGGCCAATTTTGTGGATCTCTGAACGGAAAGATCCTCACCATCAGACTCAGTGCCTTAGTTAGTAGAATTAGTGGATTCTTCTGAAATTTGATTTTCATTTTGACTGTTTGGGATTTCATTGTTTGAGTCAGTCTCAATGTTCATTGAATCAGTGGATCTTATATGACCGAGTTGAAATTTGGGTCAGGTTTGAATCCTGCTCACGTCTGTCCGATTCTCTTGATTCCCAAAAATTCCCCTCAAGGTCTTGCGAGGAGGGACATAATTTTGGAGGAATCTAGCATGCACCTGATTTACAATGGCACCAGACTTCACAGAGGCAATTGAATATTTGGGACCTCAATGGTAGATTACCTGGTAAAGACCTGACCACAGAGTATTAAATTTATGTAGTTGTCCCCCTGCCAGTGATGGTAAAATAGGACGATGTCCCCTAATTGGAATTCATGCAGGACTGGCTGGTGTCCATTCTGTTGAACATCTTCTCTTTGTCAATTTGTCCCCATGGATCTAGCTACAAATGCTTGTACCCTAAAAAGTTCATTGGCCAACCTTTTCATGGCTAATTTAGTGGTTTCTGGTGTGTAAGCCTTCAAATATAGGCTTCATACTAAGGGCAAAATTGATTTTCAGCTATAAAGGCTTGGAAATGTGACATTTGAATAATTTGATGATAGATAACATGATATGCTAATAAGGCTGCTGATAAGTATTCATTGCATCTTGAAGAATTGAGAAAGCCATCTTGCAAATGATGGCAACTAAAGAACAGTTTTCTCATTCTACAGCTCCGTTGGTAGCTGGATGATAAGGTGTCATGAAAGAATAATAAGTTCTCATTAAAGAGCTAAGATTGGTAACCACACTGGAATAAAATTGGTACCATTGTCTGATAGCAACAACCTGGGTTTGCTGTGGTGACTGAAGACCTGCTTCAGCAAGAAAGATGTGGTTGCTTTGGAAGTTGGGGAGGCAACTGAAATAGCCTCACCCATTTTATAAAGTGATATTTATAAGAATGATAAAATGGTGACTGTACATTACTGTAGGCAGGGGTCCAATAACGTCAATGTTAACCATGGCAAATGGGGCCGTGGGGCCCACAACATGATGCTGATATAGAGGATTGGGCGGCTTCTGATTTGCACATGTGAAACATGAGTCAACAAAATTTTAGACTGTCTCAATCATTCCTTTCCAATATTAGTGGCCCCTCAGCCATTGATAGGTTTTCTTCACTGTGCCATGCCACACGGCAACATAATCCTCCAGAGTAAATTTTGTCCAAGAAGAGGGTCAAACATACAGTATCTAAGAGATCCCAACTTGCTTATATAACAATTCGTATTCAACTCAAGTCTGAGCAGCCATCTGCTTTAAGCGCTGTTGTGCCATTAACAGCCCATGGTTCCACCCTTCCATTTCACAATGGGCTTATAGATCCAGTCCTCTTCAAAAGCATAAAGGGCCAGGATAGGCAGTTGGAACAACCCATCAGCCTTTTGGTGTATCATCCCTGCACAGTGAACTATTAAGAAGTTGTAATTCTGGAGCTTAAGGACCATCAGGCCAATCATCCATCCAGTTCTATCATCTGTTGTAACCACCGTAGTGAGGCATGGTCCGTCACTATGGTGAAATTGATTCCCATATAGAAAAGGACGGAAATGTTTGATGGCCAATAACATGGATAGACACTCATACTTGGTTATTCTATAAATTCATTCCACTCAGGTTAACTTTTTACTAATATAAGCTATGGAGTGATCAACTTGGCTTGCGTCCAGTTGAGCCAGAATGACCGCACAGCCACATTTCTAATATTAGTAAATATAATGAAGGGCTTATCAAACTCATGATGTACTAGAATAGGGGCTGTAGTCAGGGCTTTTCTTAAGACATTAAAGGACTGCTGTTGGGAATCCTCCCTCTAGAAAGGAACCTCTTTTGGGAGGAGGTAGGTTAGTGCTCAGTGAGCTTGGCAAAGTGCAGTATAAGTTGTCAGTAGTACCTGATCATGCTGAGAAAAACCTGAATGTCATGTAAACTTCAGGGTCGAGTCATATTCTCAATAGCAGTCACCTTGTCAGGCAAAGGCAAAATTCCTTAGAGAATGACCTTATGACCAAAGAATACCATCTTGGTCTGAAAGAAATGATATTTGTTGGGCTTTTACTTTAACGCAGCAGAGAGTAGCCTTCCAAATACTTCCTTCAAGTGGGTCAAGTTCTGCTCAGATGATTATGAAATAAAGAGTTACATTATCTAAGTAGACCATCATGCACAACATCTTCAGGTCTCCCAGCAGGCAGTCCATGACCCGCTGGAAAGTGGCTGGGGCATTGCACAACCCCTGAACCATGCAAATGGGTTCAAATAAGCCTTCATTCACTTTAAGCGCGCATTTCTCTTGGTCATCCGGTGCAAGCTCTATTTGCCAGTACCTTCTGGCAAGATCCATTGCAGAGAATAATTGGGATCTGGCATGGAGGCATAAGGAGTCATCAATCCTAGGTAGTGGGTAGCTGGCTTTTTGAGTAAAGGCATTCAGATGGCGGTAGTCCATTAATACACAATGCCCTCATCCTTCTGCCACACAAGCAACAATGGTGACACCCAGGTACTCTGGGATGGTTTTAGTAGACTGACATCCAATAGCTGTTTTGATTCTTTTGTGACCTGAGCTTCCTTAACTTTAGACTTCTGATAGGGGTGAGCGCAACTTGGAGGGACATCGCCAGTCAGCACTTGATGTTGCACCCCCTTTATCATCCCAAAATCCTCTGAGCCAGTAGAAAAAATATTGGCATATTCTTCAATTAGGGCATCAGCCTGTTGTTGTTGTTTGCAATTAAGAGCGTCACCAATTTACACCTCAACTCAGGCTATCATAACATTTTTGTCCATTCCTAAGTCTTACAGGTCTCCACATCCTTGGACGGACTCAATCTGGTCAATGGGCAATATATGCACATATGCATGGGTCTGTTCCAAGTTATCTGCATCTGCCAATTAGTAATTTTTGCCATTAGGACAGTCAATGTGCCCTGGTAAGCGGGGTTCAGCACTCCAGGACAGGTAAGGGTTCTTGGATGGCTGTATCACTCTCCCCTTAAATTTCCAATAAGTGGTCCGGTGGTATGGTAACTTAGAGACCAGTCTCCACTAGGATCTGCGATTTAGGTGGTATGACTTTGCAGCCAGGCGCATACATGTGCATTCCTTCCATAGCTTCTGCACTAGGAGGCGGCAGCTCAGTTTTTGGTCCAATTATCTGATACTCTAGCCATTCAATGCAGTCCAGTTGCTCCAGTAAGCAACATCAGGGATCCTCTTCCCTTTTTCCTTAAGAACGTCCTTCACAACCAGAGAAATGCGGCACCCTAAGAAAGAAAAGTACAAATCCTTGTGGCTTATAAGAATATTAAAATTAAATAGGAACTGGATGCCAATAAGCAAGTTGTGACCATCATTTTCCAACACAATTATGGGAGCCATAACAACCAGAGAGCCAAATCAAAGAAGCAAGGAGGAGTAGGATCCTAGGGAACAGATACAATGAGGTCCCGCCATTCTGTAGTCTAGGGAGTGATTCTGGTCCGGTGCAACCTTTATCCACTTGACCAGCAAAGAGGAAATGACGTTGATAGGGGAGCCAGTGTAAAGGATGGCCAAGTTCTATACCTTGTGGACAATGACCTCTACTTTAGTATCTTCAGTGCCAAAGTGAGGAATTGGGTAAATGGAGTTAACTAGAGGGAGCAGTCCAGAAAAATCAGAGTAAGAGGAAGTTAAGTTTTTGTTTAAGATCAAGGAATCTGGAACATCTAATTCATAAGGTTTTTCCAGAGCGTAGCACTCTGCGCATGAAGTGGCAGAATGTTGAGGCTGAGGCATTGTTTCATCAGCAGAGGGTGCCTCACACCCTAAGCTGACTCCACTTTTCCCAACTCATCAGCTTGCTTCTTCCAACAGGAACTCACTTGGTGGCTGAAAATTACACAATATGAGCATGGGTTACAACGTAATTTTGCTCTTGGAAAGTGCCTGGCAGCATGATATTGGGTCAATTCCCCTTTATTCAGAGCTTGGCGTACATCTGGCTCATTAATTCCATTTGATTCCTTAATGTCAAGAATAGATTTAAACAACTTTTTGGCATTCTGGAAATAGAGTACCAGGTTGGTACTGTGTTGGAAAGCGGAGAGAAAAGCTGAGATGGCATCATCCAAGGTAATAAGGTCACAGGAAGCTAATGTCTGGGCTTTATGATAGAAACGTTTCACAAATTCAATATGAGTCTCTCCTCTTCTTGGATAGATATGCATGAAAGCTTTCCTGTTAGAGAGGGTTAAGTTAATGCCAAATTCTTTAATAAGGGCCTCCTTGATGGCTGCCCACATGGTTCATGTCTTAAAAAAAGGCATCTTAAATTCTCGTGCCTTGCCATCCAAAAAGGTTTGTATATTCTGGCATTTTTGTCAGTCAGTAGCTGGCTCCATTGCGCCTTCATATACAAAGAGTTATGACTGAATTGTCTTGGCCCCAGAGAAGTACTTCTTCTTAAAGATAGTTTGAAATATCTAACGGATTTGGAGAGGACATGAACGGCAGAAGAGAGTAGGCGTTCTGAGTCAGTGGGCTCCGTGGTGCTATATCAGTATGTGGGATGGCCCTATCAAACTGACAGCGGATTTCACTCATGTCATCCTCTATAGTGACATAGCATTCATTGACATGCTTAAGGGGGCCTTAAAATCTAAAAGTTGGCTTGGCTCTTGATCTCTTCAGACTGTTGGGCCAATTTCTTAGAGAGAGCATCCTGTTAATCTTTGATAGTATGGAGTCAAGTAATCATATGCTCAATGTGATGATTTTCTTGGTTTTGGGAGGCGACCAGATTGGCGCAGGTGCCAGTACTCTTCACTTAGTGGTTGTACAAGGAGGGAAAGGTCAAATCAGCATCCAGATGTTCACCTTTGATAGTCATCTCAGCTCCTCAGGCCACTAGTAACAGTTGTCATTTGAGGGTTTTAAGTAGGCTTCATGGTCTTCATTGAAAAAGGATCCAGCAGGTGAGGAGGTGCCCAGAGGACCCCGGGACCTCCAGGCCTAGGGGGCCCTTGCTCTCAGTCTCTACCGCTGGTTCCTGTTCCACTGAGGGCCTCATGTTGCACCATAACTTCTGGAGTCAGCATCACCGTGAGTCGTTCACTAAGCTGTTAGATACAGCTGAACAAATCGTTGAGTTGAGAGTCAGTTGCTTGACAATCTTTGGTAATTCAGTTGAGGAGGGTGGATATGGCGTGTTCACTCTCTGTTCCATGCCAGTGGTTGATTGGACCATCCGTTGGGAGAATTTATTATGCAAGTATTGAATGACTCCAGTATCAGTTTGCACAAGGAGGCGTTGGATGTCATTTATATCATGACTGTTGCTCAAAAAGGCCTCTCAATTATTTCAGCTGAAATTAGAGGTGGCGTCAGATAACTCAAGGAGTTGAGGTGGATTTTGTGGGTCAATCTTAGCTGTCGCTGCATCTCCATGTGGTGGAGGGTGAGCAGCTGCATGTGTTGGTGCAAGTCAGGATGCACAAATCGTTGAAGGTATAAATCTATATGGGTTGCTCCTATATAATTGCTTGAAAGCTCTGCTGAGGAATAAAGCATTGCATTTGAATAGTTCAGGTAATGCTGCTATGACTAAATTTCCCACCAGGGGTTACAATTTCGCTTAAAAGCTCTCAAATTGTTTGTGTGACATTTGGAGCCTGAATTTGATAGGTGGATTTATTGAGATCTGGGATAAATCATGGTCACACAGAACTCAAGTTCTTGTGGTTGAGGTAGCATCACATCTTGATTATTGATAGTGACCCATTGGGTCAAACTCATATTCTCCTCCATATTGGGAGGGCTGTCTTAGCTGTAATTGTTCATAAAGAAGGTAAGTCTTCACCAGGAGCCTCAGAAAGACCTGGAAAGAGCACAGTTTGTAGGGCTTTGTCATCCTTTCTGAAGGTCAGGGCCTTCATAGGCTGTTTGTTTATTAGTTGAATCAGTTCCAGAAGAATTACTTAGGGACAGGATTCCCTAAAGCAATCTCTTTTTAGCACTAGTGTTGCTCAACCCAAATGGGGAGCCGCCAAAAATCTTCATATGCAATTGGACCAAAAAAAGGGTTATTAGAGATAAAAAAAATTCTAATATGGCACCTCAGCTAACAACCTAGAAAGCCATATCAGAAGTTGTGGAAGCTTTGGGGAAGCTTTTGTCCAGTGCCCGCTTTAGCTGACAGACCATTGTGGACAGCATCAGGGTAAAATAATCAGCAACATGTGGCATAAGGAGGTATAGTTGTTTGTTTTCTTCATTTATGAACTCAGAGGTGTCCATCACCTCAATGTATTGAGCAAGTTGATGCTCAGCGAAAGTGGTAAGAGCTGGCACACAAGTGAAAGACTTGATGTCCCAGTGGGTTTTAGGATAATCAGGGTTAAAAATAGAAGGTTTTGCCGAGTCAAGCAAGCGCAGCTCACACCAAAAGTGAGCTCCTCAATTTCATATTTTGCATCTTCCTCAAAATCATGGGGAAAAGTGGGGATAGGAATACCCTCAACAAGGGGCTCCATCGCCCCATGAAGTTGCTGGCAAAGTAGGGTGTTGTCAGAGGCAGCTGCTGCCTCAAATCCATTTTATAAATATTTTTATAAATGGGAAACCATTTTGAGGGAAAAAATGACAGGCCTCAATTTGGGAGGATCAACAACAAATTCCTTCAAAGTGAAATCCAGCTTCCCTCAGGCAATCTCTCAACGGAAATTCTTCATTGAAGCTACTCTGTTTGCTTTGAACAGGCAAGGTTTTCCATTTAAAAACAGGCAAAATAATCACTAGTGAAATTAAATAGGAAATCTGAAGGTATTTTTATTAGTCAAATTTGGAGATATTTATAGGTCACCAAGATACTTGGGATCACCTAGGGGAGCTCAGAGTGATAATTGGGAATGAGTAGGATAAGGAGACCTCTTTGACAATGTGGAAGAAGGCATAGGCTTTTATTAATATGACTCTCTTTTGCCAAAGTTTCCAATTCTGTGGACCAACCAATGGCAAGAATTTCACTAGCTGACATGATGCCTTTGTTAGTAGAATTGGCGGATTATTCCAAAATTTGATTTTCGTTTTGCCTTTTTAGATTTAATTGTTTGAGTCAGTCTCAATGCTCATTGAATTGGTGGACATTCTATGATTAAGTTGTGATTTGAGTTGGGTTCAAATCCCGCTCACATCCATCTGATTTTAATGATTCCTGACAGTCTCATGCCAGCGGTTTTGCTGTGGAGTCAAAACATGAGGGGCGTGGTAGTACAAAAGGGCATGGTGAGCTGTACAAATGCATAATGTATGGGAAGAACTATTTAAATGATGTTAATATGTCAGTGCTTCCACCACCGCCATTAATTCTTTGTCAAACCAGCGTAATGAAACTCAGTCAGGACATTTTCTTAAAAGAATCGCATAGTATTTTTACTCCATTTTCTCTTACTTGTAAGAGAGCAGCAGCTATTGCAAATTTGGAAACATCCGTGGTCACTATAAACTCCCTCTCAGCATCCACATGATTGTGAATTGACGTGTCAAGCAGAGTGCACTTCACTTCTTGGAAGGCCTATCCAGTGCTGAGGACCACTGAAGAACTTTGTCCCACTAGCCTTATACAAAGGCGCCGCTACTTCAGAAAGACTTGGCGTGAACCTTTAAGGAAAGTGCAAGTCCTTAAAAGCTCCTCAATACTTTAACCAAAGTTTATGTTGCCAATCACAAATTGCTTTCTCCTTGCCTGGAAGGATCACGAGGCCTCAGTTGAAATTGATGTTTCCAAAGAAGGTTACCTGGGAAATTGAAGATCTCACACTTAATAATTTTCAGCGTCAGGTTCCCTGCCCCCTTTATCCACCACTTGCTGCAGGCGAATCTCATGGTATGCTTTATCAGGGGAGAACACCAGAATGTCATCCATTTAGGCCACAGCACATACGCCCAACAGTTTTCCTAAGGCTGCATCTATATGACGTTGAAAAATTGCAGGTGCATTATTGATCCCAAAAGGTATGACCCAGAATTGTATTTTTCCCTTTCTGATATGAAATGCAATGAGCCACTCCTGCCCCTTTTGATACAAATCAGGATAAAAGCATTCAAGCAATTCAGTTTGGAGAAGACTTTAGCTTTTCTGCATAGCAAGCAATTTGTAACTCTATTGTGATGTGATGTAGGTCTAGTATATGACATTATTCAGGTTCCCATAGTACATGCATGGGCGTTATGTACCATCTGCTTTTTCCACAAGGAGAAGTGGGAGCATACTGTAGAGGTACGCTGAAATATAAATCCTTTTTCTAACTAATCTCTAACCCACACATCCAGAGCTGCCTCCTCCCATAAAATTAAAAGAAATTTGGGAAAGAAATGCAAACTAGGTTTGATGAGTTTGAAATCACAATTGAGCCCCAAATGAGCCAGTAAGACATGGACAGACGTTGCATCAAATGATCACTCCAAAACTCTTAAACATAAAGGTAAGGGTACCTCCAAAGTGGGCTTCAGAAGAGGTGCAAGGCTATGTTTGTGTATTTTTGCAATTGGGGCAAATTGCCCTAAGTGGCGACTTCAGACAAGGGGATCACCAATTCCCAACTACTCATGAAAATAACGTCAAGGTATTGGCTCTTGGGTTGGTTCTGGTATCAAACTTCCGCCACCACTCCACTCCCAAAATAATTAAGTACATGAATTTTTAACTGCCAGAAAATGGTCAGCTAAATGGTACTTGCCAACTCAATAATCTACCAACCCCTGAACCTTCAGCGTGGGAATACCCTGGGAGGTCCCTTCCCTAACCATACCATCAGAAAAGTAATTCAACTCAAGGTAGTAAGCTAAGTCTTGGTCAATAAAATTCTTAGAGGCTTCAGTATTAATCAGAATAGTTGTTCTTAAATTCTCTAAAAGGGAAGAAAGAGTAGAAAAAAAATAAAAATAACCAGAATAGTCTTTATTCTTTACAGAGAAAGATACTAAGTCCCCAGTAAAATTTTCATCAGAAATATTTTAAGCTACCAGGATAAGTTTTTACATCAAAAAAGGAGAGAGGTAATTGGCCACCCTCACTACTAAGGACACATACCCCACAACATCCCAGCAGTAGCATACCTATTCCCATATTGTAGAACTAATTTCTTTTCCACCTCATGAGTCTTGCAAACCATATTGGGGGTCAAGAGCGGCTCTCAGGGTTGATATGGTACACAGAAATCAGCTCCAAGCTAGACCCACAAGAGCTTATAATCAGCTCATTCAAATTTCCTTTATTATTGCTAGAAAACGCGTTTTCAGTAGTCAACAACACAAACCTAATTTGATAGCCAATTGATTGTCACTATTCAACACCATCTCAGCTGAACTCTCATTGATGGTTTAGCTGGTTCCCCAGGAAAGAGTTTTGGAGGGAAAACTATCTCAGATGAATTATTCAATTAAAATTTGAGGTTAGACTCATTCAAAACCTCAATTTCCACTTAAAATGAAGGGAGGGACGGTTGTGAGCCCCAACCCATTTAAAGAATAATCTATTGTTTTGGACGCTGTATTTATAGGGGCCTCCACAGGTGACATCATTGTGGCTAAATTGACTGAACATTTAAAAAAGAATTGTGTCTAGACCTCTACTCACCTTCAAGTTTATAAAACCAAAGGAATGGAAAAATAAGACGCCTCCCATTTCTAAGGCATGCATGAGTTTTTGGGGCCCATATTTATAGGGCCTCCCCAGAGGAAACAATAACAGCCAAATTACTTGCCCCTTTCCAGTTGGGGCGGAAAATCACCCCAAAGAGCTTCAATCAGATAATCAAAGTTGGAAGGGGGAGCCTTCCATAATGGGGCGTTCCTTGCAGAAGTATTCAATGCCAAATGGAGAAAAAGATTTTATCTATGTCAGACAGTGGTAGGGTCTGGGCCCAGTCGCAAATATCATTTAAACATACCTCCAAAGGACGTCCAGCTTGACGCAGAGCAAAGAACTTATAGAAGGTTTGAAAGGATGACACATATAGATGACGCTGCTCCAGAAAACGTTCCAAACCTTCCACAGATATTCATAAAAGCGGCTGTGCTCAGAACACAGGAAAACCCAGTCAGCTGTACCTGAGGACAGCTGATACAGAAAATCCACCCCATGAGAGGGTATATGGGAATAATTTAAATTTTTATTAAGCTAAGCTTCCAAAGCAATAGAAGCAAGCACTAGTTGGATTTCTGAATACAATTCTGAGGTAAGTCTCAGAATCACACCATCAGGATTTTAAAGGGTCTAAGACCACTTGGTACAAGCAGGAATGGTGGTAACTTCACAATTAGCTGTAGCAAGAATAGCGCCAAGATGCACTACTAACAAAACAAACAAAAACACTGTAAGAGAAACATAGAGACAGTGAAGAACAGCCAATGCACTTAGTTAACACTCAGAGAAAGCTCCACATGGATAATCCTCATGCACATATAGTAAAAAGGTTGGTCAACTAATGTCAAGTGAGTATTTGTAACTCTCTCATTCCCTGAGAGGTAGTTCATAATGCACAGCCACACAACCAGGGAACAGGATGCTAATAGCAAAAGGAAATAGGGCACCTTGAAAGGTGCCAGTACACAGGGGACCCAATGACGGTGTAAAATATTGTATAAATAACTACAAAAGCTAAAATGTGAGAACTTGTTTGGACCCAGGGAGAGTCCATAACCAAGTGCAAATCAATATCTGGGTCCTTGGGCGCCTCGATCTGGAGGGTTCAGGCTTCCACAGGTGGGAACCATAATCCATAGTACTTTAGACAAGATGGAATGACCTATATTGTTGGTAACCTCCTTGAGGAGGTCTGCAAATAGTTAAGGCCATGGTATTATCCAGAAAATCAAAACAAACGTAGTTTTTTATAACCAAGTTGATTAAAAAGCAGGTTAGTCTCAAAAACTAAATCTGAAAAATTGGGGTACATTATGGGGTGGAAGGTGAGTCAGTAGGGCATACGGCTACCAACCTGAAGGTTGCAGGTTTGATTTCCGCCCTTCACACTTTGATTGGGGTGCCAGCTGAAGGTAACTATTTGCGGTTAGTAGGTCTAATAACATGAAACCTTTACCCATGATGTAACCAGAAAAATCTGAGTTTCAACTGGAGATGAAAAACTTTCTTTACTGGAGTTGACCCTGCTCAGGATTCATATTGATACTTTCTTTTTTTTTCTCTTTTGGTAATGTCTGTCCCCTGGTCAGCTTGCCTCAAATAAATAAATAAAATGGGATACATTTTACCCTTGGGTGAGGCACTGCGCCCATGCCAACCAATAAATGCAAACCACCATCCTTTGTGGTACTCTAGCTTGAGTAAGCTCACACTCAGGTGATTGACTACAATTGGATTTTGCCAGATTTGGCAATATGATAAACTTAACAGGACAAGAAGCCTGGTTTTTTCCAACAAATAGATGTCCTGTATTAATTTAAAAATAGCTGTTAACTAAAAAAGCTAAGGATGTAACACTCCTGCAACCATCATGCACAACCCCAGAACCAACTTGGGCATATTTTGCTTTTACCTAGCGTTGGTCCAGTGTGTGCTTCAGGTCAGATAGGTTCACTAGCTTAATCCCCTTGGCCTCTTCATATTCAGTATTATTAATACAAATTTGTCCCTACAATCATGTCATTTAACAATGACACTATCATATTTACGCGCTTTCTTCAGTATCTGTCATTGTGGAAAGGCTATGAAAAGACAGAAACATCTGTATATCCGCGTGGTACTGTGCCAATGTACTAAAGATATTAAATTCAAAGTTTTATGAGAAATCCAAAAACTGGTAAACTCTATTATCTGAGGTTCCCTTTCCACAATGAAGCTACTGATCTCTTTAAGAACTTTTTTCTAGCAAATATCACTTATGGAATCATGATGCCTATCTCATATAGGAGATTAATGTCAAGGATAGTGACATAATTACTGGTGAGCACCAAAATAAGTCCAAAAAAACTAATCCAGTAATTTCAACTAAGAGCCTCTTGAAATCATCAGGGATCTTTACAAGGTCTTTGATAGAAAGTGAGTTATTGCCTTACCTTTTAATAAGAACACTGATGAGACTCAACATCATGAAAAGCTTCTCCTAAAATCATCCTTGATTCCTCAAGAACTAAAGATATATAGTAAAAAATTGTCTGAGTTTAGCAATTTCTAATATTGAAAAAACTGAGTGATTTTTGTCTTTGATGTCATTATAATGATCAATTAACCTCAATAATTTACCCTATAGTTTGTAGCTTTTATAAAAGCTTATCCACTTTCTAATATAATTATACTAAAGGCCTCAAATAATAATTTTTATACAACTAACCAATTTACCCAGCATTGATTGCATTGATAATCTATTATACCTGTAACCCATCTTTGTTATGATATGTGAAGCTCAGCAATCAAATTTAGTCTGACTCCTCTAAATCTCAACAGTTCCAATCAATATTTTTAGATTTTATATTGAGATTAAAAGCTACAAATTAATTAAAGTAAGTAAGTAAATTAAATGATAAAGAAGGTTGAGCCAGTAATTGAACCTGCAACTTTAAGTTAACCTTAAGGTTAATGATTAATCATTTATTGCTTTTTGTTTAGTTTTGGGAGAGCAATTTGGTGAATTATTTGGTATATTTGATAATTCTCAACCACTCAGCCAAATAGAAAAAACCTATCAGACTCAATATCAGTCAGTCAGTGTTAAAGTTCTAATAATTATATATCTATTGGTTAGTGTTTTATATATGAGTTATCTGAAAAAGGTTATTTTAATGGCATGGTGTATCAAAAGTTTTGTTACAATCTAACTGTCTTGCATATTCTAAATGTACATCTTTACTAAATATTACAGTTCTGTGACACAACCATCAATATATTAGCACTCTTGTAAAATTTTAAGATCCATCATCTCAGGGGATTGTTATTACTCTTATTCTGATTTAGTTATTATGTTTAAATGCATAAAAATAGTGTAAAATCTATGCTATCTCCAGGGATACTGTTTTCTACTTGTTTTTCACGCTTTGGCCTGCTTGATTTTTATAACTGAAACCCTGAAAACAAGGGCATCCTTTGATTCTATTTTTCCTTACATTAATTTTGTTTGAGAGATTAACTTGGTTTATACTATTTACTTACTTTAGGTTATCATCATCAAAAACTAGAGATGAGAAAAGTTGAGAGAACGCTAGCTTTCTTAGATTATAGAGGTTTTAAATTTAAGTGCCATCAGGGCTAAAAGTAGCTTCATGGATTTTTTGAAAACATAGACCAACTATTTGTTATAATTGAACAAAATATATGTAACAGTCTAATAAGAAAATATTATAATTACACTCAATAACTTTTAAACATCTTCAATACTTTATTCCTTGCTTTAATAAGTAAGAAATTCAAAACACCATCTCTTTCTGCTAAGCATCACTTTTCGAAAATCAATTCAGCCTGAAATTTAGCTCCACTAAAGAGATTTACAAAAACTATTAGCAAATATGGCGGGAAACCCCACAAAAGAACCCGCAGGCTATGCCAAACGAGCCATCACCACCCCCAAATGAAGCAACCCTCGGTTACCCACCTCAGGGTCAACCAGAATCACCCACTCTCAAGCAGCATCCATGAAAGCAGGCACCACCCCCCAACCTGGAGCTACTCCAACTAGCGCCAGTTCACCTGATCGCACTTCTGCAACCTGCACGCCTAACAGCTCTGTGTGCGCTGCCTCCCACCAACCCGCTGGGCCCCCTCCAACCAAGGAGGCCATCACCCACGCTGTTTTAATGGCGTCTGCTCAGTTGAATGCAACTCAGCCCATCCAGGCATTCACCTCCCCCATTGTGTCAGCTAATTCAGCCCCATCTATTATTGCTGACGCCGCGTTTCTGGCTCCCTCCATGAGGGGCGATACCCAGCTACCTGGGCCCCAAATCCTCAGATGTAAGGTTGGATTAGCCGCACATTCTGGTTCACTAAGCACCAAATTGGGACAATCTACTCTTCCCAATGAGGATTCAAATGGTTCGGATTTTGGAACTTCACACCAGTTCCAATCTCACCCGTCCCATTTAAACCCCATAATTGGCACTTCTCAAGTCGGCACTTTATCTCAATATGCTGAAAACGACCAATTCACCAATCAGCCAATGAGTTTTGCCCACGAAATCACAGCAAATACTCGGGCTGAATTTACCCAAATAGATTGGGATGGTGATGAAACATCTACCTCCTCCCAATTGGCTGGAGTTAACTCCAATCTGGATGGGACTCCCCAATTTAGTGAGGCCCAACAATCACCTGACCCCCAAACCCTCGGATGTAAGGTTGGATTAGCTGCACATTCTGGTTCACTAAGCACCAAATTGGGACAATCTACTCTTCCCAATGGGGATTTAAATGGTTCAGATTTTGGAACTTCACACCAGTTCCAATCTCACCCGTCCCATTTAAACCCCATAATTGGCACTTCTCAAGTTGGCACTTTATCTCCATATGCTGAAAACGACCAATTCACCAATCAGCCAGTGAGTTTTGCCCACGAAATCACAGCAAATACTCGGGCTGATTTTACCCAATAGATTGGGATGGTGATGAAACATCTCCCTCCTCCCAATTGGCTGGAGTTAATTCCAATCTGGATGGGCATCCCCAATTTAGCGAGGCCCAACAAACCGCCCCTCAATTTAATATGACGCCAGCAACTGCTGTAACATTCCAGCAACAAGGGAACTCCGCAAACTTGTCCAAACCACCAGCTCAAACTCAACCTGCAATTGCAGCCCAAAGCAAACACAAACGTACCAAAGGAGCCACTGGGGTGTGGCAAAAACCTCTGGCATCAACGCTACCCAAAGCTGATCACCGTGAAGTGGCGTTTATTGCTGATGTTAAGAAGAAATGGGCCGAAACTAGAGCACAAAAAGCTCTACCTCGCTCAACCCTCTCCCACACAATTCGCCTTTATTATGGGCATAACCCTGTTGAATTCTATACAGAGGATTACTTCTCATACTTTGCAGCGATTGTGGAGACATTCCCAATTAACACCACCATCCATGAATCAGTGGAGGGCCACTACATCGATGTGGGCTTCACTGAAGCTGCCCTTGCTGACCATGCTGCCACCCTCCAAGTCATTATTCCACGCGGATCTCTTTGCATCTCCCGCACACGCTCTCACCTGGAGAAAATTTCATGGGTTACTTTTTCCAACCTACCAACGACTGTTGATCCTGAGTCTCTTAAACTGGCACTCTATCGTGGTTTAATGGAGTTTGGGTCTGTTCTTTCAGTGGACTTTAGCGTCCCCTCTTACTATGCTCCCATTCAAAGAGCTCGCACTGCTAGGGCGTCGTTCATCCCCTCCCCCACTGTATCCCGCAACATTGAGATTATTCCTCGTGTGGCGGTAGTTGGGGCATGCCGTGAGATCTTTTTTGTCGACCCTGATCAGGCGCGCCCCCGGTGTTCATGGTGTAACGCCCTTGGACACTTGTATAGTGGCTGCACAGCTCGAAAACAAGCCCTCTTAGCCACCGCCCAGGAGCCTAAACCAGGCCAAAAACGATCCCACGTGGCTGCAGCAGCAATTCCACAACCCACACAATGGGTTCCCATTCAAGACCTGTACCCTGAGGCCTTACGCCTAGCAGTTGAAACAGCTAACCCCACTATTGGTATGGGATACCTTCGTGCTCATGCCCCCTTCCAATGGGCACCCCCTCTAATCTCCCAGAGTCAACTTCCTCTTTCACCATGCGCAAGGCATCTCCCACAGGGTGCCCCTCGTCAGCCACCCCCACTCAGGGCTCCGCGGCACCCCCACCAACATCCACCAGCGATTTATCGCATCAACCCTCAGCTCCCAATGGAGCTATGCCCACCAGCATGGACTGGCAACCCGCGGCCTGCGGTAGAAGTGCCACCTCAAAGAGTCCTACCCCAACCCCACAGTCCATTTTGCGCGGATCCTTTGCAGAGTTGGAGGAAGTGAATATGGACTCAGACTCATCAAATGGGGACACCGCGGAGGTCACCATTGAGCACCCTCAGGTCCTTCCCCTGCAACGGAGCGGGGGCAGCATCCTAGGCTGGCTTACTGGGTCCTCCGCCCCCCCCCCCTCTCCTTCCCCTCAGAACCCTCGACGCTCCTCACGGATTGCATCTAATAGTCAAGCTAAAGGACTCAAAACTAGCCGCCTCACAGCAGCAGGTTTAAGCGCTGGCAACCCCCAGGACATGGAGGGGAACAGCTATGAGTCCCCATGGCAGCACCCTGGCCCTGCAATCCATCAACGCAAATGGGTTGCGGGATTTTAAGCGGAGAGCCCGCCTCCTCCAAAACTTCAGGTCAGCACAAATTGACATCACTGCTGTCCAGGAGCCCCATATCCTCCCCCACGAACAATCTGCATGGAATGAACAGTTTGGAGGCAACTCCTTCTGGACAAACCATGCCGCCCTTATTGTTTTGAATCCCCAGGTTAAAGCCCATTCTTTTTTGCAATATCTAGGTGGCCGCCTCATACTGGCCAAACTCACCACTCCTGACTTCTCCTTCTTCGCTGCAAGCATCTACCTGCCTAATGCAGGTCAGGAGCAAAATCGGCTCTTGGAAGAGCTCCTCCAACTCAATCTCCCACGGAATACAGTCCTCTTAGGAGATTTCAACACAACCATAAGTCGCGTCCGTGACTCTTACTCCCCTGCAGCAAAGGAACGCCCTGGATCAAGTCGCCTCCAGGATTTCCTTCGCCTGAGTGGCTTTATAGATGCGCTTCCACCCTCCGCGTCTGGCCTAGGTTGCATGACTAGGATCCAGTATGATGGAGGAGCTTTCCAGTCAGCGTCACGCATAGATATGGCACTGATTGGCCCCCTGCTAATTGGCCGCGTCTCCTCTCCCATCTCTCGTGACAACCATCTGAGTGATCACAGGTCACTCACCGTTGTCCTCACCACCACACTTAGACCGTCGCGTAGGTTCTGGCCTAGGGTTGCCCCAGCTCTTCTCAACAACCCCTCCACTAAGGAGAAGCTGTCTATGATCATCTGGGAGACTCTCACCTCCCCCCACCCCACCTGCTTGACCACAAGGCTAGATGGGCGGTGACCAAGGAGGGCATCACCCGCGTTGCTTACAACTGTGCCAAAGCCCAGATGACTGCAGCTCGCGCCAGAGTCAAAAGGGCGGAAGCCAGAATCAGACATCTAGAGCGAAACTGCCAGCCTTCGCCCTCTCCCAGATGGTTGGAAGACTGGGAAGCGGCGCAGGAAGCACTCAACTTGGAGCTCACACTGCAGGAAGAACGGGCAGCAAACTTTACAACATCTCGTTACTATGCTCAATGGGAACGCCCCACCCGCTTCTTCTTTCAGAAACAGAAAGCCCGGTCAACAGCGCAGGATAATACTGCACTGAAGATTGGCACTACAACCACTTCAGATAAGGAGGAAATCACGCAGGAACTACACCGCTTCTACTCCAGCCTCTTCCATGCCACCCAGGTGGACCCATCGGACATCCAAGACTTCCTGTGGCGGGCTCCAGAGCCGCCCATTGACCCACGGGCTGATGAGGCTCTACTGGCGCCTATTTCCATCCAGGAGGTGATGGAAACTCTTCTGAAATCCCCACGGCTTAAAGCCCCAGGCCCAGACGGAATACCCTTTGAGGTGTACCTTCTGGAACTTGCAGTGATAGCCAGAACCCTCCGCGACCTCTTCGCTGCACTCTTGGTGAATGGCGAGGTCCTCCCCGACTCCAGAGGCTCAATCACGACCCTCATTCACAAGAAGTCAGACCGTGAGAACCTGGAAAACTGGCGCCCCATAGCGTTGATCAACACAGACCACAAGCTCTTCACGAAGCTTCTGGCCAACCGCATCACCAAATGGGTGTCACCTCGCCTCTCCCCATCCCAGCACGGTTTTATTCCGGGGAGGTCGTTATGGGACAACTATAATGACCTTCACGTGACTTTGACTGCTAACTCTCGTAAGGTGAATGGCTTTGTGGCTCTCCTGGATATGGAGAAAGCATATGATCGGGTAGCCTGGAAGTATATTGATGCTTCCCTGGCCCGCTTCCATCTCCCACCCGCAGCTAGGCGCTGGATATCAGCGCTCTATGACCAGCTCCACACCAGAGTCCTGGCTCCAATGGGTTTTACAGTGGCAGTACCAGTTGGACAAGGTCTCCGGCAAGGGGACCCCCTGAGCCCTATCCTTTTTAATATCACCCTTGACCCCCTCTTGGCCTCCTTACAGGACAAACTAACAGGGATTCTGGTCCCAGGTAAAGCCCCCACACGCACCATGGCATTTGCAGATGACACTGCCATTGCATTTGGCTGCCCTGGGGATGTTGCCCTCGCTGCTGTGACCATTGAGAGGTACACCAAGGCGTCCAAAGCCATGGTCAACACCTTAAAGACAACAGTTGTACAGGTCGGCTCCCCCACCTTCCCCCCACCATTTGGTATTGAACCTGAGCGCGGTACCTTCCGTCACCTGGGCGTTCTCACCAACCAACAAGGAGTTGCGCTAAAAGACAATGAGGACTTGCTCCTTGCAGCAGTTAACTCCAGGATTGCCAGCTGGAACTGGCGGCACATCACCCCCCAGGGTCAAGCTCTGATGGCCAATGTGTTCCTCCTCTCTAAAGTCTGGTTCCTAGCGCACGTCTGCCTATTCACAGATGCCTTTTATACGCGGCTCAATGTACTCCTCCCCTGTTGGATCTGGGGCTCAAACCATCCACCAATGGCCCTCTCAACCATTGCCTGACCCTGCAATGAAGGGGGCCTAGGGCTTCTGGACACGTGATCTCATGCCACCACAATCTTCCTGAAGTTCCTATGGCCAATTGTCTGCTGGGACGCGACCCCCATGCCCCAATGGGCGCCCGCCCTCCGCCAGTCAGTGTCAGCAGCTCTGGGTCTTCCTAGAGCATCTCTGACCTCATTAGGGGAGTGGCTCACAAACCACCCAGGCCATCGCCTAAAACCATCCTCATCCCCCTACTGGAACCAGGCTCTCCTTGCCCCAAAACGAGTAGGCGCGCGGATCCACCATGCCTTCCCATACAGAAGGGAAGGCCCTGGCCTCAGCCCCCGTCGCCATGCAATTGTGCACAATGGACAAGTTGTCACAACTCGCCTCAACCCCCAAGATCGTCCTCCCATCCGCCCAAGACTCCTTGAGCTCCTCCCTCCCTCCGTGAGATTTGACCTTAAGGAACTGTGGAAGGACGTCTATCACCCCATCCTGTCAGCAAAGGTGTCCAACACCTTATGGAGGGTGCTCCACTGTTCATACAGGACAGGGGACTGGACTGGCCCTACCTTCCAGCACCGAAGCTGCCCCCGCTGTGTAGAGCCTATTGACTCCCACCTCCATCATTTTTTCACCTGTCCAGGTGTCGCCGCATTTTGGCCAAAGGCCCGCGCGCTCCTCCATGCTCAGCCCTGGTCTGGACACCCTGTGCAAGACCTCATGTTTGAGCAGACATTGCCTGGTTGCCACTGACCCCTCCGTGTCCTCGCCTATGCCACAGCCATCTGGACCATCCATAACTCCTTCCTTTATGCTGCCTTTGACCAGCAGGTGTGGACCCTTCCACACATGATCACCCACTTTCGGGTACACTTTGAGATGGCCCTGAAGGTCTGCACTATGTCGCCAACCCTCCCCCGCTCAGTTGTCACTGCAGCACGGCTCTGGCGCGCAAACCCCCTCCCTTTCTCAATGCCTCCTCCTCCCCTTCCCTCGCCTCAGGCTCTTAGGAGCCCAGGCGTAATTCAATAAACATCGATGAATCCCCCTTGGGTTGGGACCATCTAGTACTAAAAAAAATAAGTAAGAAATTAAGCTTAAGAAATAAAGTAAAGAAGACCAGAAGAATAGAGAAATTGAAACTCTTTCTCTGCTCAGCATAACTTTCTGAGCAAATTAATTTCAGTAAATTAAAAGCAAACACTTAATTGCACACCTAAGTCTTGCTCCAATGTCGTCAGATCCCCGCCATCTGTCCCAGCATGGGGCAGCGGTGAAACTTCCCTCCATTTTCCATCTGACAGGAAAACGCGCTCAGACTGGATCACCCAGTCATTCCAAACCCTTGGGACAATTTGTTCCTCCCAAGAATCTCGATGCCCATCTCACCCAAACCCAAGTGGTGCCCCGCTGCCCCCTGGTGCTCCCCCAGAGCAACATGCATTTTGGCCTTAGGGTCAAATATAGGAAATTCTTCCCCTACAATGACCAAGCCATTATCAAAATGGCTCAGGTGGTAATGACACCAGCCTGTTTTATAGACTTCCACCCCTATAAGGGGTACTTTGATCTCAGCTTCCCTGTGAAGCTGATGCAGCCACTGCAGCAATAATGCCATTAATTTTTAACAATATTCCCCTCCCAACAACTTGGACCCAGCTCCCAACGGACACCACCTTGGTGGTCCAGTTTGCTGGTTTGCCCACCCACCTCCCCCCAAAGTGCTCCACCAGGAGCTGATGGAAGGTTTAGCAGCCTACAGCGCCAACCCCATCTTACAATTTGTGGTCCCAAATGGGGCCACATGCCTCGCTGGGCCTCAGGCATATGCCATGATCAGCCCTAAATTTACAAAAATTTCTTTAGCAATTCCCCCTCATGCCACCATCCCATCTGCCTCCAACCATCCGTTCTGGGCCCACGTTGAGGGCAGATGGATGATTTGTCCATTCTGTTTCAAGTTAGACCACTCAAAACAAATGCCCATACTCAGAAACTTCCGCTGATGCCAAAAGTTTGCCTGACACCCACCAATCCACCACCCACCCCATGCCAACTCCGACATGGGGTATGATCCTACCTTCCCTCCTCCAATGCCTGATGCTGCAGCTACACCTACAGCCACCAATCAGCACCCACCTTGCCCCAATGCCACAAATAATTCATCCAATCAAACATTGGATTGGATCCCAGTTTAATCCCATGCATCTGCAAATGGATCAAACAAACCTCAACTGTACGCTGATTCCCCAATCCAATTCAACCAAAATTCATGGTAATTATTGGATGAAATTGACAAATCAGGTAATGTTATTGTAGAACCAACACTGCAACTTGAGTGGCTCTGTAACGCAGAATGGGATACAAAATTCCCACCTCAGAAATATGTCCCACAACCTAACGCCAAACCATTCTACAGCGACCACCAGCTTGCAGTAGAAGCAGCTGCCACACCAGATTGCCATCCGCTTCACAAAGCTGCTGCCAAATCTGTGGCTGCGCTCACAGGAGGAATTCTACCTCCTGTCATCTCCATAAATCTTACTGCACAAAGTATGATCAACATGAAAATTTTACACAAAAATGTCACTGAAGCCATCCAGAACGTGGTAACAGTAGCACGGAATCCAAAAGCAAAAATAACCTGAACAAACATTGCCATACTTGTTCAATTACCAGACGCCCACCTCAAAGCTGAAGATGCTTTGGCCAAATATATCATTGGTATTATGATGGCTGGCAATTACTCAGATGTTCCAGTTATCAAGGATATCAAACCCATGCTGCCAATGCCCCCACACCCTTACTATCTGCCTTAACATGCACCCTACTCTGGAATGAGATGGATGTGGCCAATGATGAGCCCCCGATCCCCCTCCCCATCCGCCATGGAGGGATAGCAGTATTCACTGCCCACCTGGTTGGATATTTTGTTAGGTATGATTCAATCAATCCATCCCATTTTGGGCATTTTGTTTGAATTGTTATTTTTATTATGATTTTAGTTTTAGTTCACTAATGTCCATCCCCTGGTCAGCTTACCTTGGTTAAATAAATAAAGAATGGATAAATGATTTTCTGTAAATTTAACAATACATAAATTTACTTATTTGCAGAAAATAACATCCTTACTAAATCAGAAAAAAAACAAAAAAGCTAACATAAAGTACACAGATTTCTAGGTACCGTCTAATACAAAAAATCTCAAAAATTATGGTCACATTGTAACACCACTGCCTGAGTTAACTTGCAAAGGAGTATCTTTCCACTTAAAATTTACTATCAAATTTTAAAGAATGCTTTAAACTCAGAATTATTGTATGTATTTAAGGATTAATAAAGACTTTTTAATTTCTTTATGGATGCAAGTGACATAACCAATAAAGAAGTACTAGCTGAAAAATATTAAGGAATCTTCAATTTAGTAAAATATGCAAAGAAAACTCTCAAGAATGCTAAAGTAAAATGCTATATCTAAGTGAAAGAAATACTTGCCATAATTAATGCCCTCCAAACGTTCTAATTTTATGCTAGGACACTATGATCTATCATATGGAAAACATAGAAGTATATTAATTTGGATAACCTTTAACCAAATAATTAAATAATCAGATATATATGAAGACAATGTAAATATTTATTATACCTAATTCAGGAAAAAGACATAAAAGACTAAAGTTATAATTGGTGTATCCCCTCTTTATATTGAGACCACCTAGCACTAAAAAAGAGACTAAATTTACATTAAAATCAGGAGATTATCTGTTAACAATCGTGAACCCTATGAACCAAAGTTGGAAATAGTATACCATATTGACCCATGGACACCTACATAAAAATACTAGCTACTCAAACTAGTTAATAAATATACCAAATGATCTCAAATAAAAATACTAAAGAGACAGACACCACTTTGCTGATTATACCACAAACCAAGAATATTATTTGATACATCATGAAGTACATGATAGAACTGGGCACTACAGGGTGTAATAAAACATAAGCCAATTATGAGTCAATCACTTTTGGGAATGAATGTAGATTAAAATTTTCACTTTTGAACCAACTCTTTTTTCATATATATGACTGAAACCTGAGAACAAATAAACTATGGAACTAAATTGTGGTGAATGATAATTAAAACTTTAAGCTAGATTAAATAGGGCCATCGTCAGTTACAAGATGAGGAATTTAGCACATCATAAAAGATAAAAAATACTTTTCAAAACTGGGCTATATATAAAAGGCATTCGATCTTGCAGCAATAAAAGAAATGTCAAACCTTTAAATAATGATACTTTAACTATAATTGGTCTCCACAACTTTTTTATAATAAGGAAAAATTTTAAAACTAAGTTTCAAAGAATTTACCAAAAAAATTTAGAGTCAAATATGAATCCAGCACATCATATAATTTTCAGTATAGCAAGGTGCCCAAAAGTTCTAACAAGATACTCATGACCTCTTCAGAAAAAAATGACTTATCAGGAGTAAGTTAACTTAGAATGAAGCATTATCAAAAGCTCTTTGGAACTTTCAGCCTCAGATATAATTTGCTATCATACAGATACCCCATTAAGTACTTTTTGGTGTAAAAATTTGGTACTTACAGAAAATCAAGTGCCGGGAATGAAGGGTGTAATGCTAGTTCAGATAAAGTTTAAATACTAGATAATTTGCAACCCACTCATTGGAGTTCCACAGCTGTGGAAGCACCAAAATTGCCATGAATGATGACCTCCAAGATAAGCAATTAAAATACTGAATCCCATATGAGTTTGCCAGATAATCTGATAAAGGACTTGCTATTTGGAAATATTCTGAAACTAAGGTATTGATTGGAAAAGATCATGTCCCGCTGAATCCTCCACATTCTGCCGCATCTTTCCTGAAATTGCTGTACCCTACTTGATCCCAGACTTCTACCAAAGCTATTAATATCCCTGAATTCTGTTCAATAAAGATAATAACATTCATAAATATGATTTTTGCCTAGTATTAATAGAGATTGCCTAGCATTGATTAGAGATATTGTCTTCATTCTAAAAAGCTTATTCTTGTGAAGAGCCCTTTCCCATCAAGAGATTTGCCCAGACAAGAAGCCTATTAGAAGATACAGCTGGAGCTATAGTGACTAATACTTACATAACATTTGAAGGACTTAGCCTTCAAATTCATAAAAAAACTAAATACCAAGGACTTCTACAAAAAGAACATTAGAAATTCTGGCATACTTTAGAGAAATAATTTTATGAACATTGAGCACAGAGCTAAACTGATGAAAAACCTTATGATAAAAATAACTAAGCCATTTTGGTACTTCTTCACCAGAGAATTGGTACCTATATCTTAAAGCACAATTTTACAAAGGTATTCCAAGAAATTTCTATAAAAATGGGAGGGAACATAATTGTGGATTTTTTATTAACTATAACATCAAAATAACCAACAATAATGGGAATACCCTCCCAATCCAATAAATTGAAAACATCTCAAAAGGTTTAAGGCTTTTTTAAAGGGGAAATGTGGAGAAGCATTGGAAGCTGCAAAATTATAAAAATGTATGATTGATAAGAGTTTTTGTGTTCTTTATTTCTTATTCCACATTTTTCTTCTTTCGTATAAAAACTAATAAAAATATTATTATACTCTTTTATACTAAACATGAATTCTTTAGTTTTTACAATTTTACCTAGATGGAGGGCATGTGGTATAGGCATTAAGTCCTAGGACCAAATAGCCTTATCATGTATGCTTAACTTACAATTTACCAAGATGACCAGATATCCGGAAATCAAAACCGAAATCCGATCACGACGCCTCGAGAAATATTGAAGCCACGATTTCGCGACAATCCAAGCAAATCTAAGGGCTTTGGCCTGTCAAACTCTAGGGTCTAATTCTAGACTAAATCTATCTATATATATAAAACAAAGTTGGATTAGTTACACCATTTATAACTCAAGAACGGCTGGACCGATTTTTATGATCTTTGATTTGTTGGATTTGTCTCCGCCCCGAATAGCAGAATAACTATTAAAACATGGGAAAAATTCACGAAAAAAATTATGAAGAAAATTCATTTTCTCATACATTTTGTATGGAACGGCTTTTTTGATGATATCTCGAGAACGGATTGACTGATTTCGATGAATTTTTTCGTTCGTCTCGGCCTCGAGAAGTTTCCTCGCGCATTGGAAAAGTAAGAAAATCACAAAAAATTAAAATCCGTATACAACGCCATCTCTGATACACGACAGAAACAAAAAAGGAGCAAAATGAGCATGGCGTTGTATGCTGGTATTAATAAATTCATCAAATTACTCACCTGAGACTAAACAAAAATCAGTATTAGAGTTTTAAGTAGATTAAGTAGTTAGGATAATCAGCTCACCAGCCACGAGGGCAACAGTGAAGCTGTTAGTCTGAGTGACTCAATAGTAGTGTTGGCACAGCCTATAGGCTACAATGTGAGCTTACCATCATCTGATAAACTAAATACCGTAGCGAAGCACGGGTATCTGGATGTTAGGTTTATAAATTTTAAAAACCTGCCTAATTTGGTTTGCCTAATTAATAAAATACTTTTGGCAAGTTAAGTAGAAGTTGATAGGGAGGATACCCCAGTGGTAGAGTATTGACCCTCTACCGCTGCCTCCCAAGTTCGATCCCGGTGATGGACTTTGGGTAGGGGACGATTTTGACTGCGTTGGTTTTGTGCACCAATGCCCCGAACCGAGATAGCGAATAGCAAAGGCGGTTCATAAAGTTCCTGGCCTATCATACGCCGCGCATAGAGGTTTTCTGGGTTTTATCCACCTTTCCCATTTTCTTCACTTCCCTAATCAGTGCGGTATCGTCCCCAGGTCGGCCCACCTCGAATAAAATTTAAAAATTTAAGTAGAAGTTGATTTAGTAGTTTGGAAGATGTCACGTACACAATAATTTTAAATATAGAGATGTTTCGGGTAGCAGTTTGGAGTTATTTGATTGATTCGATAGGTTTATTTTGTTTGGCCGAGTGGTTAAGGCTTTTAAACGAATCGATAGGACATAGTTTAGCTTTGAGGGGTGATTAGTTATTGGTTGTTTTGATAAGTTCAGTTAAGTTTAGCTGAGTGGTTGGTGGTTTTTGGTTGATTCGATTGAGCAATTAGATTTGGCTGAGTGGTTTTGTTTATCTATAGTATAAAATCTAAATTAATAAATTGAAAATCTGAAATTTTATAGACACCGTAGCGAAGCACGGGTAAATCGGCTAGTTATTCAAATAAAAACTTGATTCAAACTAGCTTTACATGTCTATTTAGAAACCACTATACCAAAAGGTTAATCTAAACTCTCTTTTCCACCATCACCTTAATCGTTGTTTGTATTTTAGGAGTCGAGGAAAATTAGTCAAGTAATTTTTATTGTACCACATTTTTAGTAGATTTTGCCTCGAGAACTTTACCGGAACCATTTTTCTATAGATGACGTTTTTAAAACATCGACACTTTTATATTTTGTTTATTTAGTTGCACTTTTTGTTCCAGTGGCATTTGCCTAATGTTGTTTAGTTGAGATTGTTAGAGTGTTTTAGTACTTAGCTTTTTTGCTGTCAAAGCAAATTAATTTTTTGTAATTTAAGATGCTTTTTGATTAAAAAGTAAGGGTTAAAAACTTTGTGATACTGACCGCCGTTGTCAATCCTTGCATTTTTTAGTTGGGGTGAGATTGTGGTTTGAGCTTAATAGGCTATTAACATATTTCTTTGGAAAGCTAGTTGTCACTTTGATTGGCCGGCGATGATTTTGTATAGAATTAACTAAATAGTATATATACACTGTAGAGCTTTTGTTTTGGCTTTTCTTGATACTTATTTTTAGATGGTCTCAACAAAAAATTCTATGCCAGTTGTTAAAGGCAGCGACTTGTTTGACCAAGATATTTTTGAGAAGTATAATAAAGAAAAACTCCTGCCTACTTCCGACATTGCATCCAAATTTGATTATGATGCCGTTGATGAAAATTCTGAAATCTGGCTTATTAGAGTACCAGCTGATGTAAGTTTTCAATTTAGATCTATGTTCATTAAGGGCTTAGTTTTGGTTCATTTTTTTCGGTGTTTAACAATTAATTAATCTTTACAGATTCGAACTAAATTTTATTATTTGTATTCTCTGAGCAACGGCGATTTTTCATTTCTAAAAATGGAAAAGAATAAAAATAAACTTGATAGAGATATATTTCTTGAACTTTACAATTATTCAAACTAAAAAATTGTAAACTCATTAGACTAAAATACCAAGCTTATGAATGTTTAATTAAAGGCACAGTAACAATTTATTTTAGTCACTATAAATAGGAATTATACATTTTAAAACTTTCATACTTCTCCTTTTTCTCCCTTATATGAAACCTTTTGCTTACGACAAATAGTTTGACGCAAAGGAGCTAAACGGCAAGGTTATACCCATCAAACCTGACTCCTATACAATTTCTTTGAATTCTAAAGAGAGCGACAACGAACATTGGGAAATATTCTCTGAACAATTGGCAGACTCGGCTTCTGTAACGCATATGAAAGAATTAGATGTTCTGCTTCCTATTAAAGAAATGGATGGCGCGGCTGCATTAGGTACTTCCTATCTAAGGTTGTTTTATAATTAAACCATTCAGCACCATTCAAACCTTCTCGCGCCATTACTATTTCTCGAAAAATTGATGTTGAGAATCCCATCGAAAAAGCTAAGCAACTCAGAGATGCTCCTTACATACCACCTCCGCAGCCTGAAAACCTTAAATTGAGGTTTCACCCCTATGGATTTTATACAAGTAAGGTTTGGGTTTCACCTATATTTAATTTTTTAGATGAAGACTTAGACATAAGTAAACCGATGTTTAAAAAACAAGCTAAGATTGCTAAGAAATCAGATGCTCATAAGTCGGGTGATTTTGCTAACCATGCACCGAGCGAATTGCCAAAGAAGAAGAAAAAGTCTAAGAATTCAAACGATCCCTCTTTGCCAAAATCTAAGAGCAAAAAGAAAAAAGCGACAAAGGAAGAGCAATGAGCTTTATTTTTGAACTGTGCATATTTTAATGCTGGGCTTTCCTTTTTGAAAAATATAGTAATAGATTCATTTTGATATTGCATTTTTTGCAAAATAAGCTTGTACATAAGACACTTTGTCTGAGCCATATAAGAGCCTGATGACCCAATTTAAACAATTATATAAGTCATGTGTGTATCACTTTTTATTTCCAGGTAATTTTTGGTCTTACTAGATACTTAAATTAAATGATTTTAACATAGGTCTTTTATTCAATAGATCAGACCTAGGGTTCATAATTATAATTTGTATTATATTAATATGATTTAACCTTGTTATCTTGAGCCTCAAAATTGTATCATGGTAATTAGAAAAGATAATTGGAAACATTTTAGTTATAGATTACTTAGTTATTCTTTACCATATTTTTGTATGAATTTGCAGCTTAGTCTTATTTATTTATATCTGCGCATAGTAGAGTTTTTACCGAGCGATAAAAGGAATAAACGTTTCTTGAAAATTTTTTAGCTTACAGTCATCTGATAAAATTGAAGATAATTAATAAGGTTTAGTTTGATATTTTAATTTGAATAAGGTGACTTGAGCATACTATCAAAGTAAAACATTTTGTAATTGCATTCGATTGTCATGGCTGCTCAGATTAAGTTCATAATTATGTTCTGTTTGTCTTTAGCTTAAAATGACTTAAAAGGGTGACTGGCAAAATAATAAAGAGATTGCTTGAAATAACTAAGATCTGTAACCTACAAAATAGCTAAGCATAAATCGGGCGTCTAAACTTTAATTAGCTTTAAGTCTTTAAAGAAGTAACAAATGACAAATATGATTATATACAGACAAAAGTTTTAGGATGTGAAAGCAGACTCAGAGATGAGTAACTAAAGCGAGTCTGTCTGTAAATCCATGCTTTATTTTTGATATTGGTGTCATGATGACAGTCTGCACATTGTTATTTTTAAAATTTAACAAATAAAATAGCAAATAAAACTGTAAATAGAAGTTAGAAGGTATAGTTTTATTTATTTGGGGATAAAAAAATTATTCAAGGTGGGTCGACCTTGGGACAAATATACCACACCGAGAATGTTTTCTAGCCAGTACAGGTTTCGAACTCAAAACTTGCACTAGGGGTGCAAGCAGTTTTACCCGCTCGGCTAACCACCCTTTTAGAAGGCATAGTTAGCATGTATACTTTACTAGTGATAAATTAGTTTTAAGCTGGGGTGAACTCAGTAAAGATACATTGCCTAAATCAAAATGGGGAACAGAGGCAACTTTTCAGGATGAAAATATTTAAACCAAGTGTTGGAATTTGCCCTAGTTTGGGTGAAGCCTTGATATTAGATTTCCAAAATATCCATTATTTACATCAATTTATATTTATCATCTATCAATTGACGCTTTATTGGTCCTAAGGCCCAATACATTATTGATATTAGATTTTAAGCAACAAGTGATTTCCCCTAATATTGTTGATTTATAGCCAAATAAATTATGAATAAATTATCCCATTAGTGCTCCACTGACTGATGAGATAGGGAAGAATGCCAGACCAACTTACTATCATCTTGATATAAAATAGCAAGGCTGTATTCAATATTTAACTCTTCTATTTGCCCCAATAACAACCTTATACCACCTATTATACCTTACTACCTGTTATCTTCCTAATGGCAGATAATGGAAACCACTTTACTGTGTTAGTATTATTGACCTTAGTCTAGCCATGGATAATAAATCCTAATCTACTCCAACTCTGAACCTGCACTATGCATTACCTCCTACATGTAAGTCCAGGGGAACGTCCCCTTTGCGTGGATCAGGCAATTTTCCCATTTCCAAATAAGAAGGGTCCAAAGAGGGTGGCTATACCCTTTGTCACCTAGGGCAACCTCACCCATGTGGTAGATGAGTGCTGGATAACAGCACTCTCTCTGAAAATCCTCCCAGTACCTGCACTCACCTCTGCTGAACTTGTCTGCCAAATTAAGGATATCTGCAACAAGATTACCAAATTGAAGATGAAAGGTATGAAACCAATGGGAATAAAGCTGTCACAGATTTGGCTAAGAAGAACTAGACTGGGCTCCCAGTCAGGGTGCGCAAGCACCCAGTGGAGGCCCCAGAATGACAAAGGCATAGCAGTCCAAGTGACTAATAGAAGTGGGGTTCTATGGGAGATGTGAGAAAAGCAAAAGTTCAGTAATATACTGAAGGCCCCAAGGCAAACCAGATGGTTGCATTGGGGGCAACTGCAAGTCTTGTGGGGGCAACCCCAAGGGTGTGAGAGGCAGGGAGGATGATGACTCCTCCAGGGTTCATGGTTGCTGGCCTTTAGATTTGGATAGGGGGGCTTGCGCACCAGCGAGGGATGGCACAGAGGCTGCCACATGATTGTAAATGTGTGTGGAGGTAAGGCAAACCCCATGAGAGGGGCTAGGACTGAGCTTCCCCTGGAGGGGGCACTCTAGGTCCCACTGGTGGGCTGGGCCAGTGGCAGCAGAGGTGGCTGTGGAAGCCAAACCCACATACAGTGGGGAAAGGATGCCCGGGGGCTGCTCTAGCTGGGGAGCAGTTTCAGCAGACTTAGCAACCAAACAGATGGAAGGGTCTCCATTAAATGGACACATAAAAAATGAACAAAGCAGTGGGTTCATCATCGGGGGTAAAGCAGATTATCACGTTTATGATCTTCTGCCATGTGGCAGGATTCAGCAACTGGATAATCCAGTCAGCAAAAATTGGCAGAAGGATTTGGGTGACAGCACGCTTCATCATATTGATTAGCAGAATTTTTAGAAATTTTTTCAAAGGTAGGCAGATGCTGTGGCGAAAATAGGCAGGTTATTTGATTGTTTATTCAATGAAAGGAAAGAGAATGAACTGACAACTACCCTGGGCTGAGGCAGTGGCTTTTTAAACTGGGCTATATGCATGGGGAGGTATCGAGGGATTGGTCATTCAGAGGTTGGGGAAGGTAATTGGTTGGCTGGCTCAGAGGGGGTAGAAAGCTGCTCCTGATTCAGGCAAAAGCTTAAAAAAATTTGCAAATTTTTACAAATTCTTGGGGCCAAACCAAGTCAATATTACTGATCCAGGTCCTGGTGACTTGAGTCAGCCTGTTTGCATGGCTCAGGTGGTCCAGATTCATCCTGGGAGGCAGGGGTCCTTAATTGGATTATTTGCAATTTGAGCTGATCCCTTGATTGGGCTACTCATATGATCTGAACTCCCTGTGTCAGGGAAACTGGAGCGCAGGAGGTCACTGTAGGGAAAGACACAGGCCAAAGGTGACACAACAAGGCCAAGTGAACCAACAAAACAAAGAGACATCCTAAACAGTCAATATTGTGTTTCCAAATAGATCTGTGGAACAAAACGCACACCAAACTGGCCACAATCATCAGGGACATGAGGCCCTGGGAGCTGGGAAGGGTGGCGAAAAATCTAGGGCAAAAGGCGGCAAAATAGGAGAAGGCAGAGCTGGCGGAATAGGTGGCAGAGTAGGTGGAGGACTCAGGTACAACAGCAGGGGCAAACCTGTAAGTCCTGGGGAACGTCCCCTGGCTGTGGATCAGGCCATCTTCCCATTCCTGAGTAAAAAAGACACCAAAGAGGATGGCAGTACCTCTCATTACTCAGGGCGATCTCTCTCACATAGTAGATGAGTGATGGGTAGCAGCTCTTCTGCTTTGAATCCCACCCCCAGTACCCACACTTACCTTGGCAGAACTGTTATGGGGAATTAGTGAAATCTGCGCTGAGATTGTCAAATTGAAATCAGCCAAATTGAATTTGAGTGGCAATCTGGCCAATGGCTGAATCTCAAGTGGCCAGTAAGGCATGAAGACTGAGGTATCATCTGGAACGCCTGGCAGTTCCAATATAACTAATATGCTGATTGAACAAAGCACCCTCCCACCAAAGTCGTCGAGGATCATCCTTGACAATCAGGCTATAGCATTAGGTGCCACCGATGAGGGTTTGAAGCCCCTGGTTGGTAATTTGGGCATTGCAGCCAATGTGATGCCACTGATGGAACAAATGGTCCAGCGACCAAGCACAGGCGGGTTGGGCATCCTGAACCTGTTCCCAACCAAATGGACCCACCCCTATGTGGGGTGGCCTTGGGGGATTCCCGTCACTCCTCAGGCCAAACGCCATCACACCAACCATCAGAAACGTAGCTGAGCCTCAGTTTAGATGTTTGAGGTCAAACTGACAGTGCCTCAGCCCACCACCAAATTTTGCAATGTTGGTTCTCAAGGAACAAACCTGCCCATACCTGAACAATTTGCTAGTTAGGTCAAAATTGTGGGACCTGATCCCGGCTTGTCACTACCCCAATTGACCACTATTTAATCAGTTGCATAGCACTGAGAAAATTGTTGGTTGATTTTCTTACTTTTCCTTCAAATAAAATTTATAAAAAAACCAAACAATTTTTATTTTCTCTTCTGACCGCATCCCTGATGGCGTTTCCCTGGTGGCCCATCAGTCCATATACCGGATGGGCTCTACCAGTACTCTTGGTCACTATGGCCCCCTCCATCATCAATTGGGTTTAGTGAGTCCAATATTTTTGGCTCTACAACCCCATTATCACTAACTTTCAGCAGCAATATACGGAGATTTTGTGGCTGTATGTCCACCAATTGCAAGAGAGAATTTGTCTCCTTGCCACCCCAGTTGAAATGGTCCCATATG
>JAKSZP010007103.1:0-62370 GCA_022478985.1 Massospora cicadina | reverse complement strand
GGAGTATTGTTTAAAGAGTCAAGTGATCATAAGAATCTCTTTGATGGAAGATAGTGCTCACTTCTTTATGCTAATAAATACCAGATATGGACAGTATTTTAAAAACCAATAGCTTTTGGTTTGAGTGACCTAAAAGTTCCCGGTGGAGCATATGCTTCAATGGGAACCCTTTTAAAATTTTTACCTATTGTAGATTAATTAATCAGGAAATGTAGCAATGATTTTCCATAGCCCTCTGCTATTCTAGTGGTTTATTTAGGACGGCAAGCAAGGTGCTCTCTAATTAGGTTAATCATCTCACCAACAATGTTATAGTCATTTTTTTGTGTTACTTTTCTAGCACTAGTGGTTCCCAAAACAAAAAGGGGGAGCCGCCACGCATCTTTATCTGCAAATGGGCCAAACAAAGGGACTATTAGAAATAAAATCTTTCGTAATATGGCACTTAATATAACAGCCTAGGAAGCCATATCAGAAGGGGAGGAAGCTTTGAGGAAACTTTTATCCAGCGTCCACTTTAGCTGGCTTACCATGGTAGACAGCATTGGGGTGGGAGCATCAGCGATTTTTGTTTTCTTTACAATACCTTAATTATTATTAAATTAATCTATATTTTTTCATTATAACTAGTAGGTTTAATCTTATTTTGAGGTGATTCAAATCCCACTTCCCGTCTCTAAAATGGTTTTGATAAGTTGCTGTGGACCAGCTGACCCTAAAACATAAACACATTAAAAACACTACACCCCACTTTTTTGTTCCCTGTTTGCTCACATTTGTAGTGAGGCTAAGGTGAAGTGTGCCAAGCTTCTCAACTGCAGCCTCTTTTAATGTGCATCCCTTGTGCTGCAAATGACCTCCTATTTTATACCTTAAATTTAGCAGCATACAATGAAGTTTCTTTTATCATACATTCCTTGAACTTCAAACTTATCTGCTGCCTCTAGTGCTGCGGCTCTTTTCAGCTTACTACACCCATTGTTAAAATCTCATCCAAGGTTCTCATAAGGTTGCTAAAATGTTGATTAAAATTTTCTATACTTGTGGAAGGGATCAAATTTTATGAGCGCCTTGCAACCTCTTTATGAAAAATATTTGTTTGATTTACAGCAACCTAAATTTTTTTACCGATTTGCCTCATGCATTGCTAGTGCTGGTGGGCCATCAGGTAGAAAGCCTTGAGTACATGATTAAAAACGCCTTCCGTGGTCCAGACCATCCTCTACAACCTCTCTTCCATAAATTGACCTTCCATTCTTCTTAATTTAACAATAGGCTTGTTCTCTCTTCCTGGACTAGCTTTCTAAGCTTTACCACCTTACCATCCTAACCAGGCCTTTTGCAAGGGCATGCGTTCCGTTGGCAATTAAGATTCTATTTATCATTTAGTGTTCAGCAAGGCCCAAAAGCTTGGTCGCATCCACTACCAGCTCTTTCAAGAAATGTGCTCTACACTTTGTCATCACAACTGGTTTTCCATGCTACTACTGGTGTCCGCGCCCTAAACTGATTTCTCATGTAGATGTGAATGAACCACCAACTATATCTACCACACTACCCAAATTTACCACCATACATAGACTAAATACTGCATACTTAGTCCCTTAATCATGCAAATCAATTAAATTTTCTTCAATTGAATCAACATTGGCCGTATATTGTATTTACCTTGGTTAAATCTTTTTATCCCTCCAACTATTATGATCCTTCTTCTTGTCCTAACTAGCAGAGCCCTGAGACTTACACTAATAAAAGATCATGAATTATTATAGCTTGCTTATCCTTATTAAGATCGCTAAACTATGCTAAACTGAATTACAAAAAATGAAACAACCTACCTCAACTCAAGTGGTAAGAGTACCAATAAATGTTAGTATAGGTTTCATATTAATTTAGGAGTAACATTCATCAATTTAAGTACCTGAACTTTTGATAAAGACACATTAAATATTATCAAAGTTGAAAACAGCCTCTTAATTAACACTTATATATAAATAGTAAGTTGCTGTAGGCACATCCTCTGAAAAGATAATGGAGGGATAGATCTGGAAACATTTAATAAAAGCGTAAAAGAGACCACCATGTAGTTTAAAAATCTATAATAGCACAAAGGAAATTGTCTCATCCTCCTTTATTTCTTGAAGTCTGGGTTGACTCTGATCATTGTTCCAAAAAGGAAATACTGGATGCAACAACCCCCCAGTTCCCTATAAATCACAAATTCTTCAGTAAAGAATATATTTTTTTAGCCTAACTAATTTCTTTATGTTTTATTTAAAGAAGGCCAACCATGGTACAGTTACTTCTGAGAAGCACTAACTACAAAACACCAAGAAAACTAGAGGCACCTCAGTGGAGCTGAAGCTACCTTCCGTTGCCAGCAGGACTTCCAGTGGAAGGAAGAGGGGGAGTGACAGGGGAGGCCTGGGCCAAAACTGAACATAAATGAAGGAAATGGTCCGACAAGAGGAACCAGATGGGGAACCAAGATGACACCAACTGGTATTGGCAGGTTGTCAGGTGGCAAAAACAACCAAGCTTGAAAGTGATATGTGAGGTGGGAGTGGAATTGACGCACAGCTTCACGGAGGTTAGGGGTAGTGCCATACAGTGTGTCAAGGACAATAGTGTAAATTATCCATAAAGCAATTGCAACAATTAAGGTGTGGATCAAAGGGTGGATAGGTGAGGTCATGGAAAAGATGAAGATGTTCTTAGACATGCTGAAAGTCTGTTCATGCTCCTGGAAAAAGAGGCTCATAACATCCTGCTAGATCGCCTGTGATGGCGGGCAATCTTCCAAGCGATGGACTAATGACTAATATTGAATGCACACAACACGTGAGAAGTGAGAGGCATTAGACCGCTCAGCAGTATGGTACATCTTTTTCAGAAATATTCATAAAAGAGCGCAAAACTGGGGTTGTAACAGAGGATGGTGTGTGTACTTCCAAAATTCTTTTATGTCTTCAGAGAGTACCGGATGTCTAGCTTGTCAAGGTAGTCCGCACAGGCAATGAGGGATAGAAATTGGGGTACCAGGTTGTTCAAAACGGCCTTCCCGCAGACTTCTTATTTTAAAACGGGGGTAGGGAGATCCCTCTGGGCGTTGTGTCCATTGATGCTGATTATCCACTCAGCACGCCTCATGGAGAGCAGAATACATTTGAAATGGGGCGGCGTCCCATGAAGGCCCGCATCAGAGTGATGAGAGGCTAGATAGTTAAGAAGAGAATGGGGTGAGTAGGATTGCAGAGGTTAAGGGCGCGGGAAAATTAGAGTGGGCTGCACGTGACGAGTGCTGGTCATGGAGTATGGGGTTGGTAACTGCAGCAATCCAGATGCTAAGTATTTTGGTGGCATGGGCCTCAAAGTTGAGAAGAACCATACCACCACTATGGCGAGGGCCAAGGATGACTCCAGGCGCACAGTGGGAGGGCGGCCTAACCAAAGCCACACTTGTAGGAGGTCTTATAATGAGGCGAAAAAAGAAGGGGAAAAGCGATGCCATGGGCCACAAACCAGACCTTCAACATGGATTATAGAGTTGGCAAGCACATCCTGGCCTGTGAGGGTAGTCCAATGAGCTCTGAGGTAGGCGATGCACTTCATGACATTGTCAGGGATGTGGTGCTCCATTACTGATGAGGTGAGCCCTCCTGCTTCCAGACACACTGCCAAATAGTGCACTTGACCATCAGTGGGTATTGGCAGAAAAAGGAGTACAAGTGGGGTGGTATGGGGTGGGTGGGGCAAGCGAGCCAGAGAGCGAGCTGCTGAAGCAGGCTGACTATGAGCCACTGGGGACCAGCGGGATTAGTACCAGCTGAGGAGAATTATTTCAGTTTTGGAGGCATTAATGGTGGCGTTACTGAACCTGGAGTAAAACCTGGATAGTTGCCTCCAGCGTGCGTGCTTCAAGGTTGTTAGACACCCCAACCAAACAATTTCCAGCAAATGCCAGCATCTTAACAGGTTCTTGGCCTTGCACACGGACACCTGTAAGGCGTGCATTCACATAGCATAATAGAAGGTCAAGTCTGAAGTTGTACAAATAAACTTAAAGGTCACTTGGCGGAGACCCCTTTGATGGTGAACCACATCAGTGAGGAAACCAGAGCCATGCACAGCCATTGTGGCAGACTCCGCGAGAAACATCACCCAGTTAATGAACCAGTGGGGGAGGTGAAATTTGTGGAGGCAGTATTTGAGGTAATCCAAGTTGACCCTATCATAGGCATTTTGCTGGTTTAAGAGCGCAAGCTTTCCCATAGCTGTGGATTGGCAGACATAGGATGTGACTTATATGTGTCCCATATTGACCGTTTTGGGATAAACTGAACTGCTCAGAAAAGATTACTTCAGATGCAACTCCCCTATGCGGTTGGCCATAATTTTAGTAATTAACTTAATGACTTTTATTAGTAATTGATATGGGGAGCCAGTTTGCCAAGTCCAGCTTATCCTCTTTCTTATAAAGCGTTATCATGTATGACACCTGGCCTCAGGAAGGAGGCGCTTTCTAAAAGATATTTGAACATTGAGGCAAGCATCAGAGAGGAGAAAAAGGAATATTATTTCTGGAACTCATACAGAATTTTTTCTGGACCTAGGTGCTTCCTGTGCGGTGCACCGCAAATGGCACACCAGAGTTCATTCCGTGCATTTAAAATTCATCAACTCCAGGTAGCAAGAAATGGTGCGAATTGTGCACCATCAAGAAACTCATTAAAGATTGGCCAGTTTGACTGATTCAGACTTATACAACTCAGAGTAAAAGTTTCAAACTTTGACTGCCACATTTGCTGGAGCTTCTGTGATGGAGTTGTCCGGCCGCCTTACCTGTGCTCAGGCCAAGCTCTGTTGTGGTGTAAAGAATTTATGGAAAAAGTAGGTGGAGCACATGGCCCCCACCGTTTTACCTTTGCTTTGAACTGAACACAAATGTGGTTTTTGTATTATCTTGCCAGTGCGTTTAGACAAGCAGACACTTCTGTCCACTTATGACCCCAAGCTGAACTGTACCCTGCAGCAGGGACATCAAATTCCAGGTGGTCAACTTCTGCTAGCGTGCACTTAATGACCGCCAAGGCAGCCCAAGTTTGATACAATGAGATGTGGTGTGCCTGAAGGATGGTGTTCACTTTGAAGATTAACTAGGTAAAGCGTGTGTCAGCACAGAACGGTATGGCGAACTCTGGTGCCAAAGTTTAGTGTTGACCCATGTTGAAAACATGGGTGACATGATCTTGGCCAGTTGAAGTTTGCACCACATTGGTGCCTGTGCCGCTGGGTTTGATAAAGTGATGAGAATCAAAACCATTTTAAGGATAGAGAAATCAATTTTTGTCATTGTAAAGTGTGCAACCTGGGGGCGGAAGTTCAATGTGGCAAGAATAAGATCAATGCAGGACATAGACCTCAGCTGACTCTTTTGCACATGAAGATGGGACATGTTGGGTAGCAACGGTGCATTCTTGGAGAGGGTATCAAAAAGCCTCAAGGTGGCTTTTAGAACGTGGAGTTTGATGTGCTGAGGGGGGTGTAGGCGTTGAAGGACAGCGGTCAGTGTTCAGGTTGGCCCTCTAGTTCAGGTCGCCCACCATAAAGGGATTAAGTGGAAGTGGGAGGGAAGTTACAGCTGAGAGTAAATCCTGGCAAGCCCGTGCACAGGTCAGGGCGTAAACATTAACTATAGCTTACACTATATCTTCCCATAAAAAGGAAATGACCAGTATATGATCATTGAGATCTGAAATTTTAGATTTAAATTTAGAGCTATGGGTCACATGTATAAGCACCCCACAGTGTGACAACCAAAAAGAAAGGGGGGGAGGTGCATAGTCGCCCATGTGTCCTTGGCACCATATGGACAGTGGTTTCCTGAATTGCCAGGATGTCCACCGGTAAATATTTTTTAAAAAGCTCAGTTTTCTACCCTGGGATGGCAAGTCCTTGAGTCCAGTGATGTTCAACGTCCCTATTGTGAAAAGACCCCCATCACACCTTAAGTGTAATGGTAAGGTCCTCTTTCCCTTCCTCCGCCTCTTTTGCTGCAAGCTTCTCTATGGCACCATGTGTGTTATGTGCTATTGAGTAAGTGTGATTAAGGGTATCACTTGCTTTTTTGGTGTTTAATTTTTGGTGTTTTGCACTTTGAATCCACTTTTCATTTTGATGTGCTCCTGCAGTGCACCATTGGGGGTCAACAAAAACTCAGGGGTGGTTGGTTTGGGGGAATCCGTTTTGATTGGTGCATAATAGCTTTGCTTGGGGGAATATGACTCAAACATCTGGTCCACAGGTTGGTGGGACCAATCTGATTGGTGAGTGAATTCTCAAGCTGATATATCTGTGAATGGCTCAATGTCAGTTTGGGTCTGGACAGGCAGGGTTATGGACGCTGCCAAGGCTGCTGCCTTGTCTGCTGCTCTATGGGCCTGTTTGGCCTTTTTGCGCTACTGTGTAGACACATGTTTTAAATGAATGTAAAACCCCAGCGCGCCCATAAAAGTTGTCATCAGTGACAACTGGCAAGTTCATAAAGGGAGTTGGCACTTCCCATTGCGTCAGGAGAATTGCATTTTGAGTGATGCCCTCTCTGGAAGGGCAGATGTGTGCCTTATGGCAAAAGCTGTACAAAGGGTGCAGATAGGAAGTGTGCTATCCACCGTAATGCATAATGTGCAGGATTCTTGCCCATCAATATTGACAACTTCGGTGTGAGGAACCTGGGTTAAGTCTTCCACTTTGACAGCAGTTGGGGTAATCACTGCAATTGCTTCGCCCATGCTAAGCTCCATCATAAGCGTAAAGTGCTGCACTTCAAATAAGTGAAGTTCCCCTTAGGATCTAAGCCCAACTGAGAGGTGGTGCTCCAATACTTCATGTTTCACCGTTGTAGGGAGGAAGTCAAAAGTGACAAATATTGTTAGATATAGTCCAACATGTACGCTTCATTTTGACCACCTGAGACCATCTGGGAGATTGATCACCACGCGAACCTGTGCAGCAGCATCCATTGCTTGCACGGTTTCAAATCCAAGGTCCAACCATCCACAGGTCATAGAATGCGGTGCAACGTATAAAGTGGCTGGGAAGTGTTTGTGAACATCCCCACATAATTTTTTCAAAGGGCCGTTGAATTAGTGTACAGAAAAACTCAAATCCTGTGCTCCACTAATGTAGGGGCTGGGAGCGCAGAGTTTTGATGTACTGGTTGCATTTTGCTTGCCAGGGTAAAATCTCAGGAGTAATACTCACTAATATTTTCTTATTTTTAAATAGGCCACCTATGTTGCCAAGGCATTTATGAACTTTGGATGGTGTGAAGACTGCCCTGTGCCCTTTACTACAATCGCCCAACCTTTAACCAACATTGGGTGAACACTCATCTCATAGTGTTGATTATAAAACTTAACAGTCTTGAATGAAATAAGTTGCAATTAGTGATTGCAACTAGAAAGAAATGTTCTTTTTCACATATCTAGTATGAATTTGTTTTCTACTACTAGGATTTTTACAGAGCTTATTCAGCAAGCCTTGTTCATCCCAATAGTTTGAGCTCTTGCTGTATTTTATTAAAAAGAACCACGTCCAACTACTAGCTGCTTTGGAGCCTGTTACTTTTCTCAGCCCTATCTATCAACATACCAAAAAGAAGCTTAATGCTTCCTACCATGTCTTTCAAGTTGCCATTATATAGTGAAGACGTACAAAAATGATTTTCAATAATCAAAATCAAGAAACCACCTAAAGTAATTGGTTCAAAACATTACCCATTAAATTATAAATGCTTGCTTTAAAGTAAGAGTCCCTGCTTCAACTTTTCTTGAGTTTATGAATGAGTAAAGAGTAAAAGTGCCCCTTTATGAACCAAAGTTTATATCAAATAATAATCATAACCTAGGACTAATAATTCAACAACTGCTTAATAGTATATTCATACCTGAGCGACATTCTAGTCAGGTCAGAGCAGCATAACCTCCACTATGAGACCTATACTTAGCTCCTAGTCTACCTGCCACTAAAGTGAAAACAAGAGTGGGTTAGTACTTTTGCAACTTTGTATACCCTGCCATTAATCAAATTATGCATTTTTGGGGGTTACACCATCAAAAGGCACTACACTAATTGGGCCTGCTCCAGTCCTTCACTCATCCACTTATAATTATACCAAGCTGCTTCCACTTTTGTGAAAGAAAACTAAAGTGTGATTATTAAGAATGGCGCTTAATCAATAAGGGCAATTGCCAGATGGCTATACTGGATGAAGGGGCCATTGCATACCTACAGAATCAGCTTATTACTTAAGTGAACGCTGATGTGTCTGAAGTCCATCTTCATGTCAGACAGATTGTCAGGTTATTCAATAATTATATATGACCTTGAAGAACATTGGGAAAAATATTTTAAACGTTTGGAGTAGCCTTTTGACAAGAACGCCCAGGATTGAAATCCTGCTGGTCCTAAAGGGCCCCCAGCTACTAAGGCCCCCCATGCCATGGGGACCCATTGGGACTTATGAACCTTAAGGAGATTGTTGCCTCCTGGGCCCCATGATTGATGGGGCCACTTAGGCCACTGGGAGATACTGGCATTTTGTGGTCATTTGGGCCACGTGGGACATTAGCCCTCTTGGGCTACCTGTACTAACATGATCCTTGCCAAAAAGGTGAAGTTGGGTCTCCTGGGCCCCTAGGCCCCCCTGGCCATCCCAAACCTGATGTGATTAAACCAAAAAATAACGTTTCCAAATTATAACTGAGTGATTAACGAGATCAAGTTGCTTGACTATAATCTTAGGTTGTGGGTGTAGCCCAAGGCTGTGATGTAAATCTCAAGAGTTGGCCCCTCAACCTTAACTAAACCATTAAGCCTTAGCAGAAATGCTTTTAAATGTCAGTAATTTCTCTTAAATGTATGATGTTTGATTAAATTGCAATGATGACCGGATTATCCAACAAACTATTCAAGACAGGACTATTTATGCAGAACAACACTCCACTAAAGCGGGTATATGTTCCAGAAGCTGGAATTATAAGATCTTAAGGAGCAACTTGCACAGAAGGCCATCTCTACTGTAGTAATGATTTAGTGGGTGGAGATAGAGAATAGGTGAATGATTTTAGGGCTCAACTTGACCAGATGCAACCTATTGAATGCAACAATACCAAGTCCATAGATTTGGCACCTCTTGAAGCAACTGGGATTAATATTTTTCCACTCCTAATTTTATAACTTTAAATCCTTATTTGGGGAAATGTTTGTCCCAGTGAAGTTAGTATTGCCTCCTTTCTATGTGTAGAAAATGTTCCATGGAAGAAGCTACAATTGAAAAAAGTCAAATGTTTCACTCCTGTTTGAGTTATATCACTTAAGAAATTATGGTTCCTCACTTTAAGAACATCCAAAACTAGAGCCATTTTTAAGACTGACTTGATAAAGGAGTTTTTGAAGAGATTAAACCTTATCCTCTCAGAAACAAACCTTAATGATGTTTATATCAAACTATAAAGAAACGCTGATCAACTTCGCCAGTTTATTTTACTTTGGGGACCAGACCTTAGGGGCTTGTGACTTCATTTTCCTTGATGACACTATCATGGCCGCCATATAAGCCTTTCTCATCTTACCCAGACTTAAAGTTTCATATCATTGCCATCAAGAGAAACTTCAACAGCATCCTGGACCTCAAAGAGGCTTTTGTTGAGATCCCCACCAGTTTACTCGAAAAGTCTTCCAAACCCAGTTACTTTTCTAGTGACGCTCCCAGGTTAATGCTCTTGAAAAGAAGGGGACAAATAAGAAGAATTACAATTCACTTACTGCGTAATATGTTGTCATATTACCAAAGAATGCTACAAGAGAATTGTTGATGAGGAGGGGAAAAGCCACATCAACATGAAGGTAGAAGAACTTCATGGTGACAACCACCTTACGCCTCAACCATCTACTTACATGGTTATTGCATCTGCCGCTCCCTCTGAAAATATTTTACTGATATGTCAGTCAAAATTAAAGACTGCAATTTGGATCACTCTTGTTCTCTCTGTTCCCCAACTTCTTTCTTTACCTTACAACTGAAATTTGGAGACTCATTTACTAAAGTAATTTTTTTTGTTCAAGTAAAAAGTCTAAGCAATTTTTGACACTGGCTCTACAATAAATTATGTACTCCAAGCTGGTTAGTTGAGTCATAGTTACACCATACCTTCAACATATTGTTAATTATGGAACTACTGAACCTCATTGCACCAGGTCTCTTAGTGCTTATTTGGCTTTACCCCATTTATTTTATGGACTTCCTACATCTGCCCTGGTGAGGTACTCCAAAAACAAATTTATGCCTTATAATTAGAAACTGAATTTCTATGCAAGCATTCTGTAATTATTAAACTTTTTACTCATATTTTTTATGCTTGGTTTCTGAGGATGATTATTAACAACCTCTCCTCTCAAGAAAGACTAGCCCAAGAATTGTATATTTCTTCTAGTAGATGACCAAGCTTTGTGCTGATATAGTTTCATCTATTAAGGCTGTGTGTAAAAACTCTTCCCCTGTCCGCCAAAGCTCAAGAAGGAATGCCTAATAATGCTCCTTCTCAGGTAGTAGTACTGGATTAGGAGCAAATTAAAGTAGACAGTTGAATAAAAGTACACATTCCGCCAAAACACAAACTGAGAATTGGTGGAGCATAATCCATCTATAAAGGATATATTGCTCTTCTTTGGTATCTTAGATACGGCCTACTCAAGGACCATCTCAGTTTTATTAGGGAATCTGACCCCAATTCCGTGCGTTATATAAAAAGGATCCAATAGCTTATGTTCAGATAGTGCCTGTAAAAATTTATATATTGTTTACAAATTTAGTAACCTTTGAAATTTTGGACTTGAATACTTTTTCACTATAGACATCATCAGACATGATTATTGGCTCAAACCTTACCACGTTCAATAAAAGGCGCTGTGAAAGTATTAGCCTAGAAATTTTAGCACCTTTTCACCTGGGCCTTACGACTTTGATGAAATGAACAGATTAACCCATCAAGTAGATACATGATATGCTTTACCTATACAAACAAAGACTCAAAGAAATTTAAAGTAGAAGTAGCTCAACTAGCTGTTAAGTTGATATTGTTGAGGAAAATGGAGTAAAGGAAATTGCAAGGGTAGCGCAATAAGTAAAAGCTGCCAGAAGAGGGCAAGGTAGGCAAGCAATAAGAAACAACGTCCCAGGTTATCTCCAGTATTTTTTAAATATACTTAAGTTAAAAAGCACTTTAACTAAACCATATTATCAAGGGAAGGAGTCTCTAAGAGATGAGTAAGCTAAATTAAGGACTACGGTGGATATTGGAGAAATAAAAAGCAGTTAAATTGGCGGAATGACACTTTATATGTGCTGGGTTTGCGCCCAACAGTAGCCAGACCATAACCTCAAACTAAGGCCAGTCATCATAATAAGGTTTTAACTTAAGATATTGAAAACTGTTTTATAGAGGTAAATTTAGATAGGATATACTTTAAGCTTTATTGAAAGTAGATGAATATCTGAGAAAACAAAAACTATTTTTCAACTTCAATAACAATATAAAAGGGTGAACTTTGCAATAGAATGAATCAATCATCAAATGTGATCTAAAATAAAAAAATTCACTTTACTACAAAATCAAAGTTTTCTGAACTCAGACAAATTTGGTTACATCACACCTTGTGATTTCCAGATGTTCAAAGTATTTTCTCTCAATCATTTCGTTTTTGTACCATTAGCTTCAGGACTGACTGGTAAAGATAGGACCCATTTTTGGTCAATGACCTTAGAGATCACTGGTACCTCAAGTGCTTTGACCTTTCTTACAGTTTTTTAAGGTGCTTAGCCTTGGATGGGCGCTTTACAACAGGAAAAATGTCACTATCAGTAAATTTACCCCAGCTCTTGGATGCTTTTCTATCCTTCCTGAAGGGATATTGGCCAAGGCAAAGTTCTTGTGGGGGGTGGGTAACTTTATGGCAGCTAAGGAGTCTTGAGGAGTAGGGCCTACATCATTAGTGAACCTTTCATGGAAGTCGAGGATCAGCTCCTGAGAGTTTGAGCATTCTCTTTGAGACACTCAGCTGTTCTCAGTTTCTTTATATATTTTCCATGACACCAAATACTGGAGGCGACTTCAATATAAATGGGAGGCGAAGATGGCATTTATTTTATAATGGGGTTCACCATTTACGATCACAGGCTCAGAGTCAGAAGGCATAGGACTATCATTAAAAGTCAGGAGACATTCGTGGAGGGTCCTGAATACTTTTATGAAAAGGGGTAGTTAACTTGATAAACTGATGGGCTGACCTTTATTATGATCCTAAAGGGCCCAACACACCTGAGGACTAACTTACGGCAGGGCTTATTAAGTGTAGGTTCTAAGTGTTGAACATGACCAATTCACCTGGCATGTACCCAGCCAATCACAGCACTTGAAGTTAGCGTATGCTTTATAGATCCTTAAAGCATCAGCTATAAATTCTTTACCACTAGGTGTATGTCTCTGAGATCTTTGGCGCGCACATTGGCAGCAACAACTGTTGACTCTAGTAAAGGACTCAAGTTGAATCTGGGATTTTAACCGTAGTTTGCAAAAAAATGGAGAAGTTCCGTTGAGATATGAGTTAGTTCATATAATTAAATTGCACCAGCGTTGGGTGAGAGGCCTGCTTATTATTTTTTGCTTTGTTATATATATGTAAGAGTTCTGAACCTTAATCACCCCTATGTATGTCCATCTGACTGAGGGTAAAAGGCTGTGGAGAGGCAGGGATGGATTCCTAAGATGAAAAGTAAGAATTTTCAGAACTGGTCAGTAAATTGAGGGCTGCAATCGCTAATAATTTTATAGGATTCCACATAGGCAAAAGATGTGGTCCAAAATGAGGCGGGAGTCTGGACAGAGGTGATGGTAGTATTGCAAAGGACAAAGTAGCCATCTTGGTAAAAAGTTCACCACCATCACCGCATCTAGCCCTGAGACAAGGGGGGTTCAACAATAAAAGGCAACAGAAACCAATGTTCAAGGGCCCTCAGTGGCTTGGAGGGGACACGTATGCCAACGCTCTTTTGGCGGTTAGATTATGACTTATTGCATGTTAAGAAGGACTTCTTGAACATCGATGAATCCCCCTTGGGTTGGGACCATCTAGTACTAAAAAAAAAGAAGGACTTCTTGATTTTAGCCACATTAATAGCAAGGTCATTCCAGATGTAGGAGCTTCAGACCAACTCAGGATTCCTGTCTTTGCCAGGGTGACCAGAAGTGGGTGGGCCATGGACTTTGCAGATCGCCTCCTCTCTCAAGGCTTCAGGTGGTACCCACCATATGCCATGATGAAGAATGGCCCCATCAAGTAGCTGTTATCCCTTGTCCAGTATTTCTCCATTTCTCTTACAGGACTTCATGGTCTTAATTTAATCTGCTGACAGGGGCTGAGATATCCAAAAATGTTCAGGGGTGTTAGTCTCTTCTTTTAGGGGCTTTATTACAAGCAAAGCTCAGGTTGGCAAGGGATCATCTAGTACTAAAAAAAAAGCTCAGGTTGGCATGTGGACTTTCCTTCACCTGTTCTAGATTAATTAACCTTTGGTAATCTAAATGTCAACTAGTGCTGGATCTGGAGCAAAGGCAGAGTTTGTGATAGGGCATCAGGTAACAGGTTCTTGGTACCCTTAAAGAAGCTGTATTGGAAGCAGAACATGGGCAGCATCTCTAACCGCTTGGTCTGGCGAGAGGTCAGCTTCTGGGGAGAGAAGTAGTCTTAAAGCTTTGTGGTCAGTTCAGAAAGTAAAGGGCCACCTAAAGCCATGCATATGGTGACGCCAGTGCTGTACAGCCTCAACAACAGCAAGGAGTTTCTTGTTATATTAGCGTAGTTAAGCTGAGACAGGGACATCCTCTTATATAAAAAGGCAACGGGACGCTCCACTCTTTCTCTCCATTTCTGCAGCAGAGCTGCACCCACTGCAAAGTTAGAAGCATCATTGGTCAAGGTATAGATGGCTTGGATCTGAATGTGCTAGAACAGGGCTGGACAAGAATATGGACTTAGCATGGTAGAACGCGGCGTTGCATTATGTGGTCTACTGGAATTTTTTCCCAGATGCGATGTAAAGGGGGGAGCGACTTCATATGGCTAAAGGGTGAACTTAATGAGAAAGTTCCAAGTTCAAATGAAGCTGCGCAACTCTTTGAGAGACTAGAGAATAGCTTAATCGCGGATGGCTGCTTCTTTGTTAGGATCAATCATGTGACCATGGGAGAAGATAATATTTCCAAAGAGCTCAATTTGGGCTGGAAAACCTCGCACTTGCTAACTTTGATAGTAAGGTTTTCGCGTGCTAACTGCTCCATGGAAGCTACAAGGTAGCGGGCATGGGACTCTGCATCTGAAAAGAGAAGACCACTATGTCGTTCATGTAGGTTATTGTGCAGGATCTCATAAAGTCTCCCTGGATAGCGCCAATGAACCTTTGAAAACAGGTGAGAGCATTTTTCAAACTAAAGGAATGGCTATGATATGATAGATGCCTTTCCTGGTGCAGAAAGCGATCAACCAATACTGGCCTTTCTTAATACAAAACTAGCTAAAGGCGTTTAGAAAACAGCTTTCTAAACTCTAGACTTATCCACAAATAGGGCATTATGTTGCTCTAGAGGAAGAGGATTTTTCAGGTACTGTAACGTTGTTCATATTGTCATAGTCAATGCAGAATCAAAGGTATCCATCTGATTTCTCCAAAAACAGAATAAGAGAGCACGTAAATCAGATAATTTGGAGATATGACCCTTTAAAGCATGGCATTAGCCCAAACGTCCAAAGAGGCCTCCTCCCTCAAATTGGCCGTAGATGGAAGAGATTATCTTAACGAGGTCAACATTCAACTTGAACTCAAAGTCAAACTTGGTGTGCTCATGAAGCGGGTGAGACTTAGAGGGATCAAACATTCCTCATAGTTCTGATACACTCAGGCAAGAAAGTGTGGGAGCAGGGGTGGAGGTAATATGAATAGAAGTCAGGGCAGCCTTAAGTGAGAGGCTCCATCTCCTTGGTAGCGCCATGGCGCTATATCAAGTCAAAGGATGGTAACTGTAACTCATCCAGGGAATTTTTTTAGATAGTGGTGTTTGGAAGATTGAGGAGGATGTCAAAGCGTCGCTACCAGCATACAACCAGAATAATGGGGTACAGGAGGTTTTCAATCGGTGGGAAGGTCTCCATAAAGTGTCCATCTCCTGAAACAAAGGGAACAGGGGACAGTACTTGGTAGCTGAGGATAGCTTGAGACACCTCACCCTTTACAAACTGGCCTACACCTAAGGCAAGTCTAAGGCTTCCGTGAGCTCTTGTCAGACTAAGATCTTAGTAGCATCATTGTCTACCAAGGTGATATCTTGGAATTTCCTACCAGAGGAGAAAGTAGCCATGGATAAGTATTACGCAGAGGAAAAAAATTAACTGAGGAGCTAGAGGACGATAAGATAGTTCCAAGACCAGTAGGGGGAGTAGATGAGAGTATTACCTGAATAATTAATGAGTATGACTTCACAATGCCAGTGAGTTGTCTATGGGATTTTAAATAGTGGGATAACATGATGCTTTATGATCAGTAGGGGAAGATTCTTATTGCAGGCAACTACCCTATAAAAACAGTGAAACTTTTGGACTGGTCAGCTAAGGCGAGAATGTCTTCAATCATATTTTCGTGAATAACCACTCATTTCTGAATGGGGTCAGCTAAAGAGGGTGCCTCTGGTATAGTATCATAGAGCTGAACCACTTGTCCAAAAGAGATGACTGATTGAGCATGGATCATAGGTTTTAAATAGCAACAGAGGGTCCAGAGCTAGAGTAAAGTGAATGCTCTAAATCAAATGATGTAGAATTACTAACCCCTCTAGTTTTGAGGACACTTTTTCGCTCAATATCAATTTTGAGCAAATTTAAAAATTACAGCAGAACAAACATCTTTAAAAACTGACACAAGGCCAAAACAATTGTCCTTGGCCCTACTGACCGCTGCTCCAAAATGGAGCAGCGGCGAAACTCCCCTAGCATCTTCCACCCAGCGGGAAAATGCTTTTGAACTAGGTAACCAGCCCTTCAATGCCTTGCATCAATAGTTCACCCCAAGGATCTCACCCTCCACCTTGCATGTTCCCAAGCGGTGCCTTGTAGCCCCATTGTGCTCCCCTGAATCAAGATGAAATTCAGCCTCTGGGTTGAATATAGCAACTTTTTTTCTGTGTAGGAATCCAGCTAATTGGTTGCTCGCTGGTGCTTTGCCACTGGATTACACAACCAAATTAGAAAATAATGCTAAAAAACACTAATAAAGAAAAGGCTAGTTTTTATCAAGTTTTATTAGTGTGTTCATGGGGAAAGAGGAATAAATGAACCCTCTTAATATCTGACCAGTCACTATTTAAGCTGTATTGAGGGCCAAAGGAAATTCAATCATAAGTTTATATGCCTTGTTACAGTCCAAATAAGGAAGTATGCAAATTCAGCCTATTGATGCTCAGAAAACTCGCTTCACTTTGACTGAACAATGGATGGGAAGTTAATTTTTAACAATACATACCCATGTGGTAACAATTTTATTATTTCAGCCAATTCCTTTAGAGAAATTTATTGTACCTTGGGGGCTCTCTGCTAAGCCTATAAAGAGGGGGGTCCCACATATGTGCCTGAATGGCCCTGGTTGTGGCTGGGGGGTACCATCTGATGGATGCCCCAGAGTCCGCTGCATGGTCAGAGTAATCCAGATGCTTGATCTCAAAGTATTGCCCATGAAGTATTCAAAATTGTGTTACCCTGATTTTCAGGATCCGCTGAGAATTGTCCAGGGTCTTTTGGCCAATAAAATCGTTAATATTTTCTAAATTGATCTTAACATTAACGCAGACTTGTAAATGCCCAACATTTCCCTGCTTGGACCAATTTTGACCCAAAACATTCTTATCTTGAATCCTGGAGGGCAAAGATAACTCAAAGTGCAAGTGACCTATGGCTCCTGCCTCCGCCGCTTCCACTGCTCCCCTCTGGCGTTGGCTTGGCTGCTGCACAACCAAATCTTTCAAGTGGGGCTTAATTATCCCGCCCCCAACCTCAGCAAATTCTGGCATGGCTTCCAAATCCGCAGCCAATAAAAAATTTAAAAAATTTAAAAATTTGGTCAAATTTATGAAACCTGAGCCAATGGCTGAAACAGTTTCAGCTGAGCTGCCATGGTCAACAGTTCGCAGCCAATCAGGTGCAGCCAACTTGCCAATTCTGGTGGCTGGGCCAGCGTTAGCTGAGCCAAATCCTTTTCAGTGTCTTGAATGGATTAGATAATTGACCGGTTGTATAATGCTAAACCAGATTTTGCATTGGAGGAGTTTTTTGTTGATCCTCCTGATTGTGCACCACCATTTTTGTCCCAAAAACGGTTATCCCATATAAAAATATAAATAAAATGGCAGCTGAAGCTGCTGCAGCTCCTGCCAACACTCTCTCTCTTCCAACAACTTCATGGAGCGATGGAACCCCTTGTTGAGGGTATTCCATCCCAAATTTCCCCATGATTTTGAGGAGGATGCAAAATATGAAATTGAGAAGCTTGCTTTTGGTGCAAGCTGTGATTGCATTGATGCAGTGAAAACTTCTCTTTTTGACCCCACTTACCCCAAACCCGCTGGCGCATCAAGTCATTTACCTGTGTGCCTGCTCTTATCACTTTTGCTGAGCATCAACTTGCTCTATATGTTGAGGCAATAGACACCGCCGGCCTCATTACCAAAGAAAACCCACAATTATACCTCCTTATGCCATATGTCGCTGATGCTCCCACCAAGATACTGTCCGCCATGGTCCACCAGCTAAAGTGGGCGTCAGACAAAAGTTTCTTCAAAGCTTCCTCCCCTTCCGATATAGTTTTCAAGGCTGTTAGCTAAGGTGCTATATTAGAAGTTTTTGTTCAAATAATCCCTTTATTTGGACCGTTTGCAAATAAAGATGAGTGGCGGCTCCCCTTTTGGGTTGGGCACCACTAGTGCTAAAAAAAGCCTGGAGGGCAAATGTCTGACACCCTACAATGTTAAGCAAACCATAGAATTAGCCCAGGCACTTATGCAACCTGCAGGCTTTATCGACTTCTGCCCCTATATAGAGTACTTGAACCTCAGCTTCACCTGTAAAGCTGATGCTGCAATAGCAGCCAACATACCCCTGGTGTTATAGAGAACCCCCATCCTAACCACTCGCACCCAGTTGCCTGATGACACCACATTTTGTGGTCAATTTTCAGGCCTCCCCACCCACCTCCCCCTGAGACTTTATACAACAAACTAATAGCTGGGTTGTCAGTATATGGCACTGACCCCATTCTAAACTTTTTAGTTCCCAATGTAGAAACCTGACTTTGGGCCCTTAGCCTTTGCAACTATATGCCTTATATCAACCAAAATCGCCATTTTGATTCCCCCTCGCACAATTGTCCCCTCTGCCCCTTACCACCCTTTCTGGGCCAAAGTAGAAAAATGGCGAACAATATGCCCCATTTGTTTTGTCCTGGACCACTCAAAGCGGCGCTGCCCCACCATAGCCTGAGCTGGAGCCAACATGCTCGACTCCCCATGATGCTCCCATTGCTGATATAAAATTTTTTTCAAATGGGGCACATTCCTCCCGCCCCTACCACCCAAAATGGTAGATGAAACTGCCACGGATTCAGCCAATAAGGAGCATAAATGTCAAGCTCCCACTCCTACTCCAACTAATCAGGACCCAGCATGGACCCCAGTAAATTCAAAAACTCACCCAGCCACACAACTTAGCCCACCCATATGTCAATTGACCTATCTTTTTCAACTAAAATCCTGGGGTTTTTTTGGAGGATGTAAATGATTTGAGAAATCCTGTCACCAACTCAGTTGTTGTCTCAGGCTTTGAAATGTACCTAAACGCAGAATATGCAGTTCAAGATCCAACTAAGCACTATGCTCTACGCTCCTATGCCAATAAATTTGGAAGTGACCACCAACTCACCAAAGAGGCTGTTGCCTCCCCTAAAAAGAATTCTTAAGATCCCACCAAGTTGCCAACAAAGCAATACAATAAGTTGCAATGGTTGCAAAATTTGGCCCAAAGACCCACATTACCAGCAACAACATTACCACCTTCACCACCCTACCCAAAGTTTCCATTGAGGCTGAGAAAGCCCTATCCAAATATATCACCACCCTCCTTATAGATAAATTTAAGCTTCAAGTGCCACTCTGCTACCTTGACCCCTATTTTGAGGATGCACCCATGCCTGTGCTCTCAGTGCTCTGCTGTACACTGTATGACACAGAGGATTAAGATGAGCCTCCCAATTACCACTCACCCCCACCATGGGTGCATAGCGGTTTAACGCATCCATACTGGTTGGATAATATTAGTTTTTTATTTTTCAATTCAGTTTGGGTGATACAATCATCTCTTTCTGTTCAATGAATTCTAATTCAGTATAAGTTTTGCTCCTTGGAGCTCAGTATTGTCCATTCCCTGGTTGGCTTGCCTTGGTTAAATAAGAATAGTTTTGAGTAAAAATAGTGAGGGGTACTTTATAGAGCACGGCAGTGCAGGGCCAGTGTTTAGGAGATCCTCATCTATGACGGAGGTTTCTTCTCATTTGATGCGAGCTCACTTCAAGTATTTAATTGTACTTTGGAAAAACATAGTGGGGGATATCTGATGATCAGATTGGAGGTGTTTATGACAGCCAGTTTAAAAGGGAATGGTCACTATGTGATCATAAACTTGGCGGTCAGTTTTAATAAGAAATGTTCTCAGAGGATGCACAACTGAGACTGAGCTGTCAAGCTCTAGGATCTGAAGTTCAGCATTACAGTTAAGCTTGGCAGCGCAAATGCCATAAGAAAGCATGGACGTAATGATAGATCAAGTTCCAGACACGGAAGAGGAGATATATCCCATGTCAGCTCTCTAACCTCAGCTCAATTAAAACGTGAGACAAACTTGCTGATCAGGGGGTCTACTCCATGAAGATTGGCGCCAGACAACTTCTGCTTAGATCACAATCATCCTCATAGAGAAAATTCTCCTCTGATGCTACCCTTAGTAGTATTGATCTTTTAGTAAAAATTTCGCACCCATAGCGAAATTCTTTAGATTCTCTTAGACATGTTTAATATATGTTGGCTTTCAGAACTATTAGAAAGCCAACCTAACTTCTCCCTTGGCAGCTCAGTTCCAAGTTATCCACAATAGAGAGTGTCCATGTTCAAACAGAGCTGATCTCAGACTGTTTTATTAAATTCTGCGTAATGACTAAACCCAGACTGGATACTGGTGATTATTTCACCTAAATTACTATATTTTATTTAACCAAGGTAAGCTGACCAGGGGATAGACATTACCAAAGCTCAAAGAGCAAACAAAATAAATCCCTTGTGTGCAAAATGAACAAACCGCCAAAAATGAATGGATGATACACAAAATGTGAAAACATCAACCAGATGGGACATCGGGAACCGCTTATCCCATCATGGTGGAAGGGGAGGGGGATCAGGGAGATCATCCTTAGCTTTGTCTTCACCTCAAAGAAGGGCACAGGCTACGGGGGAGAGCAAGGGTGTTGGTGTAAATCCTGGGACCAGCCCCTGCAACTGGATAGAGAGCAGCATCCCTTTTAAACCAAAAGGGGGCCAAAGGCCCAAGTGGACCCCCTGTCGCAGTTGAGCGACCTGGAGCATGTGGTAGATGAGCGCTGGGTGACTGGCCTTCCTCCTAAAGACAGTCAGGTTTCTCCCCTTCCCCCTCCTCAACCCTGGTAAGACTAATAGAGGGGCTCTGCCAGGAGATTATGCAAGCCAGGGGCCTTGGGCAGGCCCCTGGGACCCCTCACTCACCAGGAAAAACATGCCAAAATTTTGAAGAAATAGCCAGTACTAATTTCGGAGTCCAGTCTCCAAATTCTGGGCTGGAGGAGCTGGTCCAGACTGGCCAGGGCTGGAAATCAGATTGGCGCATGATTTGGGTTTCAAACCAGGTTGCAAGTGACTCAGATGAGTTGCCCCTACTTTTCAGGAAAGATCTAGGAAGTTTGGATCATGCAAATAGTCAGAAAGAGAGTTTGGACCAGGTTGCGAATGACCCAGAACAGTGGCCACAGCCCCCTGGGACAAATCTGGAAAATCTGAACCATGCGAACAGGCCAACTCAAATGGTCAGGGCCTGGATTAATACCATTGACCTGGTTTGGTCCCAAACATTAAAAAAAAAAATCTGCAAAAGTTTTTTTTGATTTTTGCAAGGATTTTTGGACATCCGCCCACCCCACTCCCCACCAGCCAACCAAATCCCGTCGCTGATCCCCAATCAACTAATCCCTAAGCACCTCCACTATGCAATTCTCCCCATACTTAAGGCAACTGCCCTGTCAAGGAGTGGTTGTCAGTTCATTCTCTAATCTTCCCATGCTTTGCGCTAAATAAAACCTAAATACCCCGCACACCTTGCCATGGTTTTTGTCTGTTTACTTTTTATCTTTCAAAATTCCACTGATTGATCCAGCAATTGCGCCGTTATCCATATAATTATCCTGATGTTCGCCGACTGGGTCATCCAGTCACTTGACCCTGCCACGCAGCGGTGGTTTGTATCTGCCATAAACTGTCTTGCCCCCAATGATGAAGTCACTTCCCCAGCCATTTTCGCGTATCTGTCTAACATGAATACAACCATTCATTCGGTTGCTGGGATCTCTGAGACTGCTCCCCTGTTGGAGCAGCACCAGGGCGCCCCTGCTTCAGTGCTCATGAACTTGGCCCCAAACCTGGCTTGTCTGCCACTGGCCCCACCCACCTGAGAACCCTGGAGCACCCTGCCCAATGGGAGCTCGGCCCTTACGCTCACTGCAGGTCTGTTTCCCTCTTCACCCACACCCCTGTTTGCGCGGTGGCCCCTGTGCCACCCCTCGCTGGCGTGCAAACTCACCTGTTTGAAACCAAAGGCCAGCAACCATGAGCCCTGGAGGAGTCGTCATCCTCCCCACCTCTCCTGACCTTGGGGGTTGCCCCTGCAAGACTCGCGGTTGCCCCCATTGCAACCATCTGGTTTGCCTTGGGGGCCTTTGGTACATTAATGAACCTTTACTTTCCTCACGTCCCCAATAGATCTCCCTTAATTCAAAACACTCAGACCGCTGTGCCTTTGGCATTCTGGGCTATCCGCTGGGTGCTCACACACCCAGACTGGGAGCCCAGTCTAATTTTTAACAGCCGCATCCATGACAGTTGGGGCATCAGTGGGATGTGGAGTTAAATCTATGATGATCAGGGTGGCATGAAGACAGTGTTTGACCATAAGAGAGATAGTATAATTGGTCAGAGCTGTTTCAGCTTTCATGAATGTGTTGGGGAGCTTTACAAACGTGGCAATATTGGTGCAGGTAATTTTGGCTTTGGGATTCTACGCTACCACTGCCACGTGCTGGATGGCGTCATTGGCAGCTTTGTGAGATTTGATTAACATATTCTTTTAAGCGTAATGGCGGTGGAGGGAATAATGGGAGGAGGGGTTCCTCCTGCGAGCATCACCACTGATTTGGTGACAGCTTTGCAGAGAGGACGACAATATGGCTTATCCATTGCTTCAAAAGTTGCTGGTGGACACCGCAGAACATTTCAGCGTTTTTCTGGGGGGTGAATAAATGAGGAGGTAGCTTAGCGTCATGGTCATTATACACAAACCGCCTGATTAGAGAGTGGAGTCTTTAATAATTTTACTGGACTCATAAGTTATAGCCAATAGATCCCAAAGATTTTGGTTAAATTGAATTGGGGATTTGGCCTATGACTGAGGTTTAGTTGGTTTGTTGGAGGACACTTGGGAGTGAACTGGGGTCCAAGCCTGTGCTTGATTGGAGGGAGCGTTTGTGGCACTGGGAAGAGGAAGAGGCTGATTGGTGGCTGTGGGCACAGCTGCAGCAACAGGCTTTGGGGGAGGGGGAGGTAGGATTGTACCCCATAATGAAACTGGCATGGGGTGGGCAGTGGATTGGAAGCTGGTGGACAAAAATCAGAGCCATAGGAAGCAGCTAAGGAAGGGCACATACATTTCAAGTGGTCCAACTCAAAACAGGACGTACAGATTGTCTGTCAACTCTTGACATGGGCCCATAACAGATGGTTGGGGGCAGAAGGAATGATGTCATGAGGGGAATCAACAAAGAAATTTTACTAAATTCAGGGCTGATTGTATCATATGCCTGAGGCCCAGCGAGGCGTTTGGCCCCATTTGGTACCACAAATTGTAAGATGGGGTTGGAGCCATAGGCTGCCAAACCATCCATCAGCTCCTGGTGGAGCACCTCAGGGGGGAGGTGTATGGGCAAACCAGAAAACTGAACCACCAAAGTGGTATCCGCTGGAAGTCAGATCCAAATTGTGGGGAGAGAGGTACCCTGGAAAACCAGGGGCACAGTTGCCGCACTGGCAGCATCGGCTTCACAGGTGAAGCTGAGATAAAAATACTCCTTATAGGGGCGGAAATTTATAGAACCTATGGGAATAATTACCACCTGAGACATTTCAATAATGGCTTGGTCAAGGTAAGGGAAAAGTTTCCCATAATTGACCCTAAGGCCAAAATGCATGTTGCCCTGGGGGAGCACCAGGGGGCAGCAGAGCACCCCTTGGGTTTGAGTGAGGTGGGCGTCAAGATCCTTGGGAGAAACGAATCATCCCAGTGTTTGGTATGAATGGATGAGCCAGTCTGAGCGCGTTTTCCCGCCAGATGGAAAATGGTTTGGGGAGTTTCGCCGCTGCCCCACAATGGAGCAGCCAGTGGGGAATCTGAGGACTTCATAGCGAAACTATGGTGGGCAATCAAAAATTGCTTTTTTCTGTAAGATTTGCTTGGAAAGTTACACTGTGTGGAATGAGAGTTCTTTCACCTAAATCACTATAAGTGAAAATAAATGGTTACAACTTAGATTCTGTGGAAAGATTATTTTTTAATATAAAAAAAGTGAACTATATACTTCATGGAAAATCAAGATAGAAAATAAAAGAAAATTTTTAAATATTTGGGAATATTAAAGTTTATGTGGTAATTTTTAAAATCCCCAATTTAGGCAGCAGTTACTCTGCTGCTTTTGAGGCTTCATCCATTTGAGCCAGTTCTTGTAGCCATGAGCTCCTTTTCATTGTGGTCAAACCTGAACCTGAATGTCCATGGGCCCTTTCATTAATCACTGCTTATGGCTTTTAGATTATTTTATCTTCCTCAAATATTGGTTAAAACCAGATCTGGTAGAATGATTATTGACTTCAGGTTCAATTAATGGTATTCCCATAATGCGCCTGCATCAGATTTTTAAACAACTGTTAAATTTGAGGGCTGGAAAAAGGCTCGCTGGTGCTGGTAGCCTCAAATCCAACAATATAGATGAGGAGCGTGTCTCACAATTATATAAAAATAAAAGAAAATAACTAAATAAAGTTGTTTTTGGGTTTCTCTTTCTCATCAGCGTAACTTTCCAAACAAATTTATATGGAAAACAAGATAGTAAATTTTTGATTTCTCTGCTTTAGTTTTGCTCTGATGTCCTTGGATTCTCCGCTGGCTGCTCCAGTGTGGGGCAGCGGCAAAACTTTCCTGCCATATTCATTCCAGCAAGAAAACGTGCTCAAACTGTCTCTCCCAGTAATACCAAGCCCCTGGGACGATTCATTCATCCCAAGGATCTTGACGCCCACCTCACTTGTACCCAAGTGGTACATCGTTGCCCCCTGGTGCTCCCCTGGAGCAACATGCATTTTGCCTAAGGGTTGACTATGGGAAACTCTTCCTTTACCATGACCAAGCCATTATCAAAATGGCTCAGGCGTAGTGATGACCCCGCTAGAGTTATAGATTTCCGCCCCTATAAGGAGTATTTTGATCCTTGGCTTCACCTGTAAAAATGATGCTGCCACTGCGGCAACTGTGCCCCTTGAATTTCAGGGTATCCCTCTTCCCACAATTCAGACCCAGCTCCCAGCGGATACCACTTTGGTGGTCCAGTTTGCTGGGTTGCCTACCCACCTCCCCTGAGATGCTCCACCAGGAGCTGATGGACGGTTTGGCAGCCTATGGCTCCAACCCACATCTTACAATTTGTGGTACCAAATGGGGCCAAACGCCTCGCTAGGCCTCAGGCATATGTCATGATCAGCCCTAAAAATAGTAAAACTGCTGTGCAAATTCCCCCTTGTACTGTCATTCCTTCTGCCCCTGACCATCCGTTTGGCCCGTGTCAAGGGCAGGTGGACGATATGTCCATCCTGTTTTGTGTTGGACCATTTGAAATTCAAATGCCCCTCCTTTGCTACTTCTGGCAGCTCTGATTATTTGTCTGCCAGTCTCCAACTCGCCGCCCACCCCATGCCAGTTTCATTATGGGGTACAATCCTACCTCCCCCTCCCCCAAAGCCTGTTGCTGAAGCTACGCCTGCAGCCACCAATCAGCCTCCTCCTCACCCCAGTGTCACAAATAATCCCTCCTATCAAGAACCAGCTTAGCCCATAGTTTGATCCCATGCTTCATCTAAAAAATCAACCAAAACTCAACCATACGCCGATTCCCCAATTCAATTCAACCAAACCATGAGAGTTATTAGCTGAAATTGATGAATCAGGTAATCTCATTGAAGAACCATCTCTGCAAATCGAGTGGTTCATTAATGCAGAATGGGACGCCAAATACCCCCTCATTTGTATGCCCCACAGCCAAATACCAAATCATTTTGCAGGACCACTAGCTTGCAGTCAAAGCAGCTGTCATGCCAGATTGTCGTCCCCTCTGAAAATGCTGCCACAAAATCTGTGGCGATGCTCACAGGATGTATTCCTTCTCCTGTTATCCCCTCAACCCTCACCCTACAAAGTAAGATTACAGTGAATCAATTGCACAAAAATTTTAATGAAGCCATCCAGAACGCGGTAACTGTAGCATGGAATCCTAAAGAGATTACCTGAACCAATATTGCCACGTTTATTAAACTCCAAAATGTCCTCATTAAGGCCAAAAAGGCTTTAGATGAATATATCAGCGCCATCTTCATAGCTGGGATTTCCATTAAATACCAATCATTAGTGATATTGAACCACATTCCGCCAATGCCCTGACACCCTTGCTCTCCGCTTTGACACATGTCCTACTCTGGGATGAGGAAGCTGCTGCCAAAGATGAACCCCACAATCTCTTTTCCCCTTTCCTATGGTTGGATAAGCAGTTTTCCGCTGCCCCACCTGTTTGGTTGTTTTTTTTTAGTGTGTATCAAACAATCCACTCATTTTGGCCATTTTGTTTAAATTGTTTAGTTAAGTAAGTCTTTAGTTTTAGTTTTTAGTTTTTAGTTTTGGTAATGTCTGTCCTTTGGTCAGCTTACCTTGAATAAATTAAAGTGATTTTTTGGTTTATGGGTTTTATTATTATAAGTCGCGCGGGGTAAAAGAGAGAATCCCATATAATAAATTGATATGAGTATTTAAAGCCTTGAGGCTCAAAATTTGAATAGCTTGGAGAATTCCAAATTAGATAATATGAAATTTTAGCCTATTGAGGCTTGAAAACTCACATCTCTTTGGACTGAACAATGGATGAGGAATCCTTATTGGCTAAGACATACCCATGAGGGAACGATTTGATGTATTTCAGCCAATCCCCATCCAAGAAAATTTTTTCACCTTGGGAGACCCCTGCTACGCCTATAAAAGGGGTTGGTCCCTGCATAAGTGCTTGAATGGACCTGGAATGATTGTGGAAGCACCATCCGATGAATGCCCCATGGTCCACTTCATGATCAGAGTAATCCAACTATTGGTTATTAAGTTAGTTGCTCATAGAAGAATAAAACATTTTATTCAAATTTGTGAGGTTCCACTGAGAATTGGCTAAGGTCTTTTAGCCAACTAAATTGTTATTTTTTCGAAATTAATTTCCTCTTTATCAGGGACTCATTAAATGCCTTACATTTTCTCTATTTGGCTGAATTTCACCCAAAACAAAATATTCTGGAGCCTAGGAGGTAAATGTCCAACGTTGCTCCCCTCAAGAATGTTGGGGGATAAATAGGGCTGAAGGAAGCGGCCATGGACTCAGTTGATGGAGAGTCTGGAGGAAAGGATCTTATAGAATACTCATTCCCTAGCTTGTATGTGACTGGGAATGACCATTACCAGATAGAGCCGATATTTTCACTTCTTGGAGTGATTTGGTTATGATAATAGAGTACCAAGTTGGATACTTGGAATGAAGGAAGAGGGTTCCTGTTCTCATTCGCAGCTTTGCCTTCTTTGGTAACAGTATTAGCTAAATTAGTCATGGTCTCTGATTGTAATTTTATGATGTGTTGGGCCAACTTTTTCATGGCTTGTTCAGGATAAGTCCAATCAGAAAAAACATTCTTGGCTAATAATGCTGGCACCCCTGGTTCTCGCCCATATAACACATGGAAAGGGGACATTTTGAGGATATGATGGTAGCTGGTATGGTGGGCCATGAGTGCATTGGGAAACTAGAGATCCCAGTGGAGAGGGTCAGAAGTGGCCGTTTTTCATAATATTGATAACAGGTTCCCATTAAGTCTTTCTACCTCACCATTTGTGGATGTGTTATAGGGGGCTGAGAAGGGTTGTTGAGCTCACCCATAGAAGTGGCTAGAAGCTTTACCACTCAGGAAGTAAGGTTTTTTCAATTGTCACATAGGAAGAACTGGGGGCACCCATGCTGAGTGAAGATGTACAGTTGTAAAAATGTAGCCGTAACTTTAGCAGCCTGAGCGGGAAGAGAAACAGCTTTAACCCACTTGGTGAAATGATCAATACCAACCAAGATATAGCGGTTTCCATCTGTAATTTGAGGGAGAGGACCTATCACGTCCAAACCTATGGTGTGGAAGGGTTGGTGGGGCGTCGTAGATTGATACTGATATTGGGTCTTGAAACTAGTTTGTTTTTTACAGGTCAGGTAAGCACCTAAAACTTCAGTTATGGTTTCCATGATGCCCTTCCAATAGTACCGCTCTTTTATCCACTTGTATGTTTTGCGTACTCTGCCATGCCCCATGATAGTGTGAGACTCTAAAAAGACAGGAACTCGCTCAGATGGACGGAGATAGAGCAATTAATTTACTCCTACTTTCTTATATAATCTCCCATTCTCTACCTTCGTGTTGCTGGAGTGCTGAGCGAGCATCTTCTGTACTGGTTCATCTTCATCAGCCCAAGATTCAGGAGTCATTAGGAGGTCATGAAACCGCTCAGCTTCATTATTTTTAAGGTGAAGGACAGGCAGCCGCATCAGCCCATCAACGTTCATACTGCGTGTCCCAGCTCAGTGCTCAATGGTCATATTGTAATGCTGGAAATTAAGATCCCAGAGAGACAACTGTCCAGTGGGTTTTTCATATTCTGCAACCACTTTAATGAGGCGTGGTCCGTGATTACTTTATAAGGAGTCCCATATATGAATGGCCGGTAGTGTTTGACAGCAAGCAGGACAGCCAAACACTCCTTCTCCATAATGCTATTTACTCTCAGATAATGATATAATTTTGCTAAAGTAATACATGGGATGATTAATCCAATGCTCATCCAATTGAGCTAAGATAGCTCCAACAGCATAGTCAGAAGCATCTGTGAACAATATGAAAGGTTTGTAGTAGTCAGGGTGGTGGAGTATTAATCTTTTTTTGTAATAGCGCCTTCAAGGTCTCAAAGGTGGCTTTTTGTTCAGCACCCCAATGAGAGGGGGTGTTCTTAGTTAAAAGCTTTACAACGGGCTCACTGAGCTGAGCGAATTTTGGTATATATCGATGGTAATATCCCATAATACCCAAGAAGACCTGGATGTTGTGAAGGGTTTTGGGTGCAGGAATCTTGGATATTTCTTTATCTTTATATTGAAGCGGTTGTATCCCATATTGTGATATAGCGTGCCCAAGGAAATCCAACTTCCTCTGGAAAAATGTGCATTTGTAGGGCTTTGATCTGATATTAGGAGCCCTTAAGCGTTGAACACCTCCTTTAGATGTGCAAAGTGCTCATTGAAATCCTCAGAGAAGACTGTAATATTATCGAGATAGATGATGACGCAGCTTAGTTTTAGATCCTGCAAGATATGATCCATTGCTCGCTGGAAAATGGCGGGTGCATAGCACAACCTTTGTATTAGTCAGGTAGGTTGGAAGAGACCCTCACTGCATATAAGATCACCTTTCTCCTGGTCTTGTGGAGAAAGATCCATTTGCCAATAAAAACTATCCAGGTCCATGGCGGAGAAGTATTTAGACCCAGGGAGTTGGGCCAGAGCTTCATCAATGTGAGGGATAGGATAACTGTCCTTCTTAATGATGTTGTTTAATTTATAATAGTCCATCACTACCTGATGGCATCCATTTTTTTTTTATAAGAAGGAGAGGGGATGACCAAGGGCTTTGTGACGGCACCAGCAACCCAGCATCAAAAAGCTGTTTGAGCTCCATCCGCATCCATAGTTCCTCAACTTTTGATTTGTGATAGGGCTTGGAGCAAATTATTTTAGCACACCAACGTCAATTGTATGCATCCACCCCTTCATATGCTATATTCATTGTCAGATTTGGAGAAAATGCCGCTGTAGGCATCAAGTAAGGTGTGGACTTTATCCAGCTCAGCTGGGTTTAGCTCATCGGAGATATGAACAGAAGGTAGGGTACATAAAGATTGGTCGGCAAATAAGCCCATATCTGCAATAGACCCAATACAGTGGACTTTCTTGATGTCCTCAATGGGTATCAGCAAACCTCTTCCATTCTTATGCTTTTTTACCACCATATCCTTTTTGGTGAGATTCCCCAGAAAAAGGTTAATAGGCCGATGATAAGCGGGATCTAAAACCCCTGGAAAAACTCTGGGATTGAAAGGACTAACTCCATCTAAGATGAAGCGATGCAACAAGCAGTTGTGAGGGATTTGCATGGTAATCTTCGTGTCAACTACCCTTTGTTCCCCAGCCTTAATGACCACCTCTTCAGAAACATAGAAAGGGATACCATCCCGGGAATCCACTGAGGGAGGCAACAGTTTTGTATGCCATCCTGCTGTGGTATAATGCAGGGATAAAGTGGAGGAGGGATACTCATCTGTGCAAACATAATCTTTTTATTGAGCTCATCGTTAGACAGAATCAGAGAAACCTTTAGCTAAGCAGGGAGAGATAGCCTTGCTTCAAATTATTAACACCTTCATATCCAAGCATAAATTGGGTTCCAATTAGTAAATAGTAGGTTTTATTAGTCAAAGCCACTGCTGGAGCTGACAAGAGGAACTTCCCAAACTGTATTGGCAGAGATGAGTAGGCTCCAATGGCGCGGGTGTTGTATGGTCCCTCCGTTCCAAACTCTTGAGTGTGGTCAAGATAGGGCCAGCTTAATTTTCTTTATAAGCTTCGTTGACACAACTTTCACAGGGGACCAAGTTAAGGATAGCTTTATCCTGCACTCCATTATCAATGACCTCCACTTTAGTTAAAGTACTACCCTTAAAGGGTGGAAGAGCGAGAACCTCTTTTAAATGGAAAGTTGAGGAAAGGCGTTTTGCAGTTTCAGGGTATTTCTCACTGGATAGTCTGCATGGTAAGCACACTCTGGGTAGATTGGAGAAACGTGGCAATGAGCTGGTCGCGTCACTAGCAGTGTCAATAATCTTAAGATCCCTTTATCATTTGTAAATGATAAGTGTGATGAGGGCCTTAGCCCAATTTACTCTCTCTAGTTTCAATTGATCAGATAACTCCACTTCACTTAAGCTCCTAATAAATGACCAACATCATCATCACCCCCTGTAAAGATTGAGTTTGTCTCAATTGTTGCATTTTGACTCAGATTTTAAAATCTGAATCTGAGGTCGAATCATTTTAAAAACTTATGGATCAGTCGTTTTAGGCGCTGGGTTGTGCCTTGTTTAAGTTGTAGATTAGGCTCATATGATCTTAATCAATGACTTGGGTGAGGCCCCCTAAAGGGAAGCCTTTATAAGGCGCACCTTCCAATTCTGAAGCTCACTTTGGAAATTTACCCCTAGCTTTCCTTTCCTGGGGAGAATTGTCAGTTGCTACCCAGATGAGATCTGGTTGCCGGGCCCTTTTTATATCCAGAATAAAAAATAAAGGTTGCTTTGGGGTTGGAATACCTTTCTTACCTTTTGGTCTTTTTTGTGTATCCTGTTTATGATGAGCTTCTGTGTGTTAGGTCAGACCAACCACACAGAGGACTTTACATAACCAACTAGTAGTAGGCAATGTTTGGCACTATCAGTGCCCCAAACCTCTCCCTACTTGGTAGGCTGCTTTGGTTGCTTGTCAGTGCTCCAAAGAATCATTTTTTATATGGCAGTCAGAAACTGAGATTTTCCAATTGTGACATAATTATGAAGTCAAATGTGCACAGTACGCCTCTGATCCACAGTTCAGCTGACCTCAGTAGTTACTTGGTCCCAGTTGTCAAGGAACCAGTACCAGTGGGAGCTGGTGACTGTTGGCCAACCCTGGACCCAAAGTGATTGTCTGTTGAAAATCCTGGTGGGGCCTCCCGCTCACCAGGGATTCAGTTAGCACCAAGGGGACTTGTCCCAGCAGGGCTCCCTCACCAACAGATGGTCCACCCGGAAAGGGATGGCCATCCTGCTGCGCTGGATAGCACATCCTCTCACACTTCTGTTAGAGAAAGTGCCTTCCTGCTTGGAATGGGAAGCCATCACCAACAGGAGCCTGGGAGGGAGTGCACAACACAGTCAAGTGCTGGGCGTGCATCCTCAGGCTGGGGGCCATCCAGCCACACTGAACCATATGCCCCTCTCATGCTTCTGTTTGAGAAAGCGCCTTCCTGGTCAGGATGGGAAGACCATTTCTAAAAGGAGCCTGGGAGTGGGTGAGCAACACAGCCAAGTGCTGGGCGTGCATCCTTGGGCCAGGTGGGCTGATTCTGGCATCCCAGTCCCAATTTGCCCTCACCATTTATTTTTTCCCCTTGTGAGGCTTGGAGTTTCTCTGGGATAATTTCCCTGGGGCTCAAGGTAACTCGCCACAGGAAGCCCTCATTATGGCGGCCTTCCACTGTGGGGTCCCTCTTTGGGGAGGGGCCTTTCTCTAGTGGTTGTTAATGTAACAATCAATTTTATCTCATTTGATGCATTTTGACTTTCATTCAATTTTCTGAATCTGAGTTGAGTCATTTTAAAATACTTTTGTCTCAGTCATTTTGGGTGCTGGGTTGTTCCTCACCCAAGTTATAGATTAGGCTTGTACAAGCCTAGTCAATGTGTCAGAATTTGAGATAGCAAATGAGTTTAATTCCCCACTTCCAGATCAGGCCACGAATAATCAGTTCCCATACCTAACCAAGCAGAACTGACTTCAGAACCTCCTCCCCAAATTCCTGAGTCACGCGGGGTGGCGTTTCCACCAATTCGGTCAGGTGGGCGCCAAATCCTTTTAGAGAATTCCCACGAGGCAACCAATCTGAAAGATCAGGAAAGATCCTGATTGAATGGGGCCCTAATGATCCCTGAGGCACTGAGTCCCCACTCACCCTATAAATATTGACAACATTTGATTTAATAAAGAATTCAGCATTATAACCCAATTTCCCGTTTTATTCTCAGCACTTTTTCTGAATTTCCAGCTTTGAGCCACCTTCAAACCTCAGCGCCAGTCTAGAGAGCTGTAGCGTCGACAAACTTGGTGCTCACTACAGGGGCTCTGAGCTGTCCTAAGTGAAAACATCATCACCAACAATGGAAAACAATAGCAGCCCTGAAGACCAATTGGCTGGTCATTCAAGAAGCGTTGCTTGATGGGTTAGTACATCATGATATGCAACACCACCCTTGCATCCTGAGAGGTTAGAATTCTGGGCCACATCAAACTCTTTCTTCCCTCTCCTGATGGTAGCTAATACCAGCTTCATTATGAAATCTTTAACAATGTCATCCAACAATTAATAAACAGCATCTACTCCATGGGCGCCTGCTCCAGCTGCTTGTATGCCTCTTCCATACCTTCTACCATGTGGGACCACTATGACTTGGCTGTGCTTCTGGCAGGGGAACTTGCCCTGGGACCCAAATGCTACCTTCATAACTTTGTCCATACAACTATCCATATATTCTTCAGCTATTCAGGTTGCACCATCAGGAGGTCATTTGGCAACTGGGGCTCACCTAAACTTTGCACTCAAACATCATCAACTTCTATTATGCTGCCTCCTCTTTTGTGCATGACAACTGTGAAGCCAAAATTGATAACTGACAGCTGATCAATGAGGTCTGGGATCAAATTATAATACTAGACAGCGGAATCTCTGACTATCTAGAGGATCGGCTGCATCAAAACTCTCAACATCTTAAGGCAACTTGGAATCAGCATCATCTCCATGTCAAAGAACTGGTTCAATCCCTGCAACAGCCTTACTGGGAGCTGGCCTCTTGGGACTACCCCTCCATGAGTGCAAGGCCCAAAAGAATTAGGGCGTGTAGGCCTCAAAGGGCATCAAGGGCCAGAAGGACCCCGTGGACCTCAAGTTCTCAGGCCCCTCAGCATCTGGAGATCCCGAAGGCCCATGGTGGAGGGATATGATAACATCCCTGGCTGCCCTATATGATCAAATCCAAAGTGTAGCACTGGGATGCAAACTGTGATCGAATGGAGTCCCCCTCAACCCTAGGGTCTCTATTGAGGCATTATTAGATGAAATGGACAAAAAGTGCCTTTACTAATCTTACAGATGCCCATATCTCCCATCTTGAACAAAATTGTCAAAGGTTTGAAACCCATTTGACCACTATCAAAGGCCAGCTTCACCTTCAGAGCACAGAGATCCAATCCTTAAATGATCAGGTTGCAGATAAGGCTTCCACTTTATCCTCAACCGAAATTGGGACTACATCCAGGAGGGCCTAGAAGTCATGTGGCAATGGCTAGATCAGTGGGCTTCCCAAGACTATTTGTAAACTGAGATCTTGGAGCCAGTGCCCATCCCCTTTATTAACACCCTTTCCACTCCTAAAGTGACTAACTTTAAACCTAGTTTTAAAAAAGGCTTCACCCCCGGATGGGAAAGCATCGCCTCCTTTCTGTACGCTTATGAGAGTTCTATGGTAGAGGCCACCAATTGGCAGAAGGTGAAGCATATCCACTCCTAGCTAGTCAGCACCACTCAGAAGATCATGACCCTCCATTAGAAGGAGTGCAACATCTGGCAGCAGGTCTGTACAGCCTTGATCCAAGAGTTTGGCAGCAATCAAACTCTGGCTAACCAAAAGCAAGCATTCATGGGCATCTGACTGATTAAAGGCAAAACCACTATGAAGTTTGCCAACCGCTTTTATGCTCAAGCACAACCCTTGGTCACTACAAATCGCATCACCCAAGAGGACGCTATCACAGCTGTCATTTCTGCCTTGGGGTCCTATCCTGAGGTTCAAATGCATATGAGGGGGCAAAAGAATGGGTTTACCTGTATTTGGGAGATCAAGGAAGCACTTAATGAGATCCCTGCCTCAACTCTACACTTTAAGGCTATGACTACATACCTCTAACCGTCCTAGGGTCTATGTGGTTGAAAACCAGAAGAATCCACGACCTCAATGCACCTTCTGCAATGGTTTCAGACATAATGCCAAAGTCTGCTGGAAAGGACTTGCCAAGGAGGCGGGAAAAGGGCCATCAGAATGAAGGATGAGGCTCTCCATGCTGACATCCCTACCCAGCCTCAAGTATCCTCCAGAATAAACCCAGAAGCTATCGTTTCTGAAGAAGAAGTCACAGTATCTGATGAAAATAAAGACATTGATACTGTTTACTCTTCTTCTGATGAATCTCCCATGTTCCTTACACTACCGCCCCAATTTGGAAGTCTTGTTACCCAAGTCGATATCTGGGCTCACAAGATTCTGGTCCTCACCATAGTTGACAGTGGCTCCCCCATAAACGTCATATCTTCCAAGTTGATGAAGCATGTCAAGATCGCTCTGGACTTGCCACACTACATGGAATATGACACGGCTGGCCTGCAATATACCTTTGATCTATATAAGCTTATTCCTCTCTGCCATTACAGTTTGGTAAGCTTGCTGTGAACACCCCCGTGGTCACTCTAGATAACCCCAGCTATGACCTGCTCCTTGGTACTCAGTTCCTTCAAGACTATTTGGTGGTTCTTCATCATGATGGCAGCTTCCTATCCCTATTAGGGCATCAGGTCCCTCTGATCTTAAAAACTTCTTGTGACTCTAAGATGGAGGTCAAAGCCTGGACCTGTCTACTGGAGAACAATGACCAAATCAATTGGCTCAAATATCATGTCAGGGGCTCTTGAGTTCAATTACCCCCCCTGCTGCTGATGGACAGGAAGGCATGGCGAATTACTTGCCTCAAGGCGACTACAATACCTCCAATGTCCCAAGTCATTGCCAATACCCATGTCCAGGTTAACGTTCCCTTGGGATACCTACCGGAAATCTGAGGCCTAGACAATCCATCCACCAAGAAGGTGCAGACCTGCCCCAGGATCGTTGATCTGGCATATGCCAGATCTATATCTGTGTTGTTATACAACCTTACCGACAACCCCAAAGTCGTAGGTACAAATAGTCCTGCCACTTATGTCTGCCTGTTACTGATAGGGGCTGTTGCCAACGTTCAAAGCTTTGGGGACTTAAGGAATTTTCAGCTTGGAGTCACCACCCTCAGTTAGTCTGGTCGACACCAATATTGAGAAGGACCTATTGGCTAATCAGTGACTTAAGGTCCAAGAGTTTTTGGAGGAATACTCAGCCCTATTCTCAACCTTAACCTATGACTTTGGAAGAATGAGCGGATTCCTGCACCGCATGGAAACTGGGGATGCTCCCCCTTTTCATCCTGTCCTTACCAAAAAAGCAAGGTCAAAGAGGCTCAAGTGATGGTGGAACTCAAACAATAGCTTGATGCTGGATCCTGGTACCATCGTGCAGACCTTGGGCCTCACCTCTTCTGCTGGTCTGAAAGAAAGATGGCAAGCACTGGGTTGTGATGGATTATTGATGACTTAATTCTATCACCAAAAAAGAAAGTTATCTCTGCCCCAAATGGAAAATTTCCTCCATCTGCTTGCTGGTTCCAAGTACTTTTCAGTCATGGACCTCGCCAGCGGATATTGGCAGGTTGACCTCGCCCCCAAAGACTAAGCAAAGTGCACTCTCATCACTAATGAGGGACTATTTGAGCCCACCCAAATGCCCCAAGGCCTTTGTAATGCCCCAGCCATTTTCCAGCGTGCCATGGACGGATCCTTGGTGACTTGAAGCTCTTGTGCATCCTCGTCTACCTGAATGACATTACCATCTTCTTGCAAACCTTTAATGGACATATAGAGCATCTCAGGGAAGTCTTCAAATGACTTAGGAAGGCCTCTGTCAAGCTCAAACACTCAAAGTGCTCCTTCTTCCAATATGAGCTAGAGTTTCTAGGACACAAGGTCTCCAAGCATGGCATCCATCCTATACCAAAAAAAGTTGATGCCATGGAGAAAATGTCACGCCTCCAAAGCTTAAGAGATATTCAAGTCTTTTTTGGCATGGTGGGCTATTATTGTCAGTTTATCCCCCAGTTTACTGAACTAGCCGAGCCACTGTTCCACCTCCAACAAAAGAATGTGACATTTTAGTGTTGACCTGAACAGGAACAGGCTTTTAACGCCTTACATACAGCTCTATGTAATAAACCCATTATATTTCACCTGCACTTGACAAACCCTTTTTGTTGTTCACAGATGTGAGTGACATCGTTGTCGGGGCTATCCTGGCCCAACATGATGAGAACCAGGTCGGATATCCCATGGCCTATTTTAGTAAAAAGCTAACTAAAGCTGAGCGGAACTATAGCGTTACCAAGAGGGAATGTCTAGCTGTTCTACTAGCCATCAAACATTTCCAGCCTTACCTCTATGGTACCCACTTTACTATTATTACAGACCATTCCTTGCTCCAGTGGCTCCAACAAATGAAAGACCTCAATGGTCAGCTATCCAGGTGGGCTTTATGACTGTGAAGCTATGATTTCACCATCATTCATCGCACAGGTGTGATTCACCAGAATGCTGATGGTCTCTCTTGGATGCCAGTGCTAGCAGTCTTGACCCCCAAGGAAGATCGGCTATATGATCTGATAGGTCAGCCCAAGCAATGGGAATTGGAAAACCCAGAAGTCCAGACTGAACTCCACAGAATGACTCATGACATGCAAATCAAGGATGGGCTACTCTACAAGAAGGTCAACAGGAAGTGGCTCCCCTATGTCTGCCCCTCCTCTTGAACCAATGTCATTCTAGAGGGCCATTCAACTGTGGGACATGGGGAAGTTAAGAAGACTCACGAAAAGCTGAAGTCATGATGTTACTGAGACTGAATGGTAGAGACCATCCAAGAGGTCTTGGAGGCATGTATGACTTGCCACTCCCATAACTAAGCCAACCCTCAATTTCAGCTCTCAGTCGTTGCCCCAATCGGGCCCTTCAATGTTGTCAGCATTGACGTGGTGGGTCCTCTTCCTAAATGACTGCATGTCCACAAGTATATTATCTTGGCGGTGGACCACTTAGCCAAGTGGGTCGAGGTGATTTCAGTTCCCGCTGCCACTGCCAAGACCCAAACTCTTTTCTTTGTTTGATAAAATTTCAACCAGCATGGGTGCCCCAAACCCTACTTTCAGACCATGGGTTGAATTTCACATCACAGGTTGTGGAAAAATAACTTCGCTATTTGGCACTACCCAGAGTTTCGCTACCCCTTACCACCCATCTACTAATGGGGTGGTAGAACGCACTAATAGACTCTTATTTTCATTTTATGGAAGTTGGCCTCCTCAGATCCTGCTAATTGGAACCATTATCTACCCAGCGCCTTGCTTGCCTACAGGGTGATCTACCACTGCTTTATTAAGAGGTTTCCATTTGAAGCCCTATATGGACGTGCACCTCAGCTACCAAGTAGCGTTCAGACATTTCTCGAAGCCTCCATACCTGGGAACTCCAAACTAATTATGAGGGCCTTATCCAATGAAATTGTCCGACTATAGGACCAGGCCACTCAAGGCATTATCACCACCACTTGAAGATAGACATCTCAATTTAATCTCAGACAATCCTATTTACCAATTCTTCAATTAGGTGATCTCATTCTCTTTTATCAATATTAACCTGGAGGCCAACATAATAAGCTAGACGTACTTTGGTCTGGACCCTATAAAGTCATTCATAGGGTCAAGTCCAAGTACTCCATTGCTGACGTTAACCAAGGGACTGTAATAAATCAGGTGCATGGTCGTTTTCTTTGGCCATATTCCCCCTTCAACAGGATCTTGAAGGGGCATTATTGGAATTTGAGATAACAAACAAGTCAAATTCCCCACTTTTGGATTGAGCTGTGCCAAATTGGTTCCAAAACCTAACTAAGCGAAACTGACTTCAGGATCCTCCTTCCCAATTCCTGAGTCACATGGGACAGCGTTTCACCCAATTCGGTCAGGTGGGTGGCAAATCCCTTTGAGGATGCCCACAAGGCGGCCAATCTGGAAGATCAGGAAAGATCCTGATCAGATGGGGCCCCAATGTTCCCTAAGGCACTGAGTCCCCACTCACCCTATAAATATTGACACCCTTTGATTTAATAAAGTATTCAGTATTCTAACCCAATTTTCGTTTCCTTCCAGCGCTTTTTCCAGATTTCCAGCTTCGAGCTACCTTTAAACCTCAGCGCCAGTCTAGAGAGCTGTAGCGCTGACACAATGACTTGGGTGAGGTCCCAAAGGGCAGCCTTTATAAGGCATGCATGCCAATTCTGAAGCTCAAATCAGAATTTTATCCCTAGCTTTCCCTTCCTGAGGAGTATTTTCAGTTGCTCCCATATAAGCTCTGGTCATTGGGCCATTTTTATATCCAGAATAAAAATAAATTTTGTTTTGGGGTTATCATACCTCGCTTACCTGTTGGTCTTTATCAGGTGTCCAGATTTGAGGAGCTTTTGTGTGGTTGGATCAGACCAACCACAATAGAGGTTTTTGCATAGCCAACTAGTAGTAAGAACTTTTTGGAGCTTTTAGTGCCCTAAACCTCTCCCTACTCGGTTGGGGTGCTTTGGTTGCTTATCAGTGCACCAAAGAATCATAATTATATGGCAGTCAGAAACTGTGATTTTCTGAATGTAACACCCCCTCAGACTTGTCATCAGAGGGGTTATCAATGCAGGTTAGGGAGCTCATAGGAGGTTGGGTAGGTTCAGGCCTTCTCTAATGGGATGTTAAATTCTGTGGTTGTTCCTCCATCTTATTAACTTTTGGGGGAGGTGTTGGAATTGCCACAGCTTGAGTTTTGACCTTTAAATCAAGGGTTTGGTGCTTCTTCAAGGAGATAGGCTTCAGACTAGAGCTATCTGAATGAGAGGTTGGTGGGATAGCACTGTAGAGATATATGTTATATCTTCAACAGCTTTAGGTCGTTCATTAGCTGAGTGCTTTTGTGAAACAGACGGTTTAGCCTTTGTGACCTGGTCATTTAACCCATTGTTAGTGGGTGTGATTGGACCTGAGAAAAAGGTTTAGGCTGAAGAACAGGCTTTGAAACCACTTGGTAAGGCCGCTCTGAAGAGGAAGATAGGCAAGGCAAAGAGACGACTGCTCTTACTGACTGAGTTCTTTGAACTGAAGATGAAGGGGAGCACTGCCCTGTCACAGCCATTATCATCTGCTTATCATTATATGAAGGAGTAACAGTTTGTGCTGGCAACTTTGCAAAAGCAGGTTTCCATAGGGTAACAGCTTAAGTAGAAGCTGAATTAGTCAGCGTAGCTGCTTGACTCAAACATTCTTGGATAGGGTCAAGCTCATAAATATCAGCAACCAAAAACAAGGCCCTCTTGATATCTCTTACAGTTTTGAAAGTGCGCTTTACAAAAGAAAGATGCATCACTAAGGAGGGATGAGATGCTAAGCAAGCCAAGATAGCTGCAATTGCATCATTGAGAGGGAGCATTTGGGCAAGCAACAGAGGTTGAGCTTTAATATAGAAGCGCTCAACAAAAGAGGTAATCGATTCTCCCTCTAGAAAATTAAGGCACATAAAGGTCTGTTTTTGCTGTTGCAAACTCTGTTTGGAGCTAAACTCATCAAGAAGTGCTTGCTTAACCTCCGCCCAAGTGCTGAGGTTGACCATGGTGGAGACCATTATTTCTTGAGCTTAACAGTTCAAGTAGGGAAGAATGTACTGAATTTTTTTGGTCAATTGCTTCTTCCATCGCAGATCCATAAACATAGAGAAAGGTGGAAATACTGCCCTCACCAGGTATGAACTTGGCTCGCAGAAGGGTTTTTTATAACTGGCCATTAAAATGGGTGCTGCTCAAGCCGTTTAAGGCGAGACAATGCGCTGGCTAGCTGTTGTTTCATAAGTGCTAGCTTAGGGTTAATGTCAGTGGAAAGGCTAGAAGGGCTACCACCCCAAACAGCCTCCAATATTATAACGTTTTTGTGGTATACAGGTACCCCTGTAGTGGGCACCGCTTGTTGGATTTGAGGGCTGGGAAAAAGGCTTACTGGTGCTGGTAGCCTCAAATCCAACAATATATGTGAGGAACGTGTGTCACCAGCTATATAAAAATAAAAAAATAAGAAAAAGTGGTTTTTGGATTTATAAGCTTTTATAATAGGCTGCGTGGGGGTAAAATAGAGAATCCCATATAATAATTTGATATGAGTATTTAAAGCGTTGAGGCGCAACATTTGGATAGCTTGGGTAATTTCAAATTAGGTATATGTGATTTTAGACTATTGAAGCTCAGCAACTCACATCTCTTGGACTGAACAATGGATGGGGAATCATTATTGGCCAAGATGTACTCATGAGGTAATGATTTGATGTATTTCAGCCAATCCTCATTTAAAGAAAATTTAATCACCGTGGGGACCCCTGCCACGCCTCTAAGGGGGCTGGTACCCATGTAGGTGCTTGAATAGACTTGGGCACAGTTGGGGAAGCACCGTCTGCTGAATACCCCATGGTCCGCTTTGTGGTCAGAGTAATCCAACTATTGGCTATTGATTTAGTTGCCCATAGAAGATATGATATCATGCTACCCCAATTTGTGGGGTTCCACTGAGAATTGGCTAAGGTCTTTTAGCCAACTAAATCATTATTATTATTATAAACTGATTTCCTCATTGTTGTGGAATTATAAATGCCCAAAATTTCCTCTATTTGGCTGAATTTCACCCACAACATTCTTATTCTGAAACCTAGGATGCAAATGTTCAACAGAAACTTAAAAATTGAATGGCTTTCTAATTTGGTAGAATTCATCTTTGAGCTTTGATCACTGATGTTGTGTAATTTGGTCAGGTCATTGTTTCATCATTGGCGTAATGTAAATTATTTCAGCTCCCTGAAGGTTTAAAAAGGGGGTTGATTTTCATACTGATTTTTTAATGATGTCATCATCTTCATATACTAAAACCTCTGAATCATCAAGGTGAAAATTATTTAAAATGACATCATGCTGCTGCTGAGGAAAATTTCTTGATTATCCCAAATCCAAAATGGGCTCATCAATCCTTATCTATGGCGGGTAGGTTGTTTGCACCCCTTCCAATTTAAGAGTGAACTCTAATCATTCCATTGGTCAAGGAATGATATGCTAATCCTCACATGGCCTTATCTGTGACACCATATGCCAAGGGCGGCTTATTATTATCCAGAGACTTGCAGAGGAGGGCCAATTCAACTGTTCATATTATTTATTCTTGAAGCATTTTCTTGTAACAGGCGTAAGTACTGGGCAGTAGTGAGGTCACCTTGGTCATATGGACAAAGGTTTTATAATTCTCTAAAGTAACAAGAGGGAATACTTGGGAATTGAAAAAGGCTTCAAAAGTAGGGAAACTACAGGAGGGTTCTTTTAGTCTCACAAAACAAGTAAGCACTAGTGAGCTCCCTCATTGATTACACAAAAAAGAAGTTGGAAGAGGAGGGTGTTAGCTCAGTCCTTGCCTGGGACCTATAACGAGCATAAGGTTAAAAAGCTTGGTAAAGATCTCCTTTTTAAATTTTGAGTCCATGAGAGTGGATATGGCTAAGTGAGTAGTGGAAGGTACTGCATTGTGTGAGTTTCATGAGTGTGAGGAGCACGCAACGCCTTCAGCGCACTTTTATTAAGTTATAGACTAAAGCTAGAATTAAGATAATAATACAAACCCAGTGTTTAGTTTCTATAGGGTCAACTATGAGAGGGCTGGTATAGCTCTAGCAACCCAACAGGAGAATAAACTCATGAAAAAACTACTTTTTTCTTAGAAAGTGGCAAAAAATAGAGTGCAGGCAGTTGCTGAGGTTAATGTGATATAGAAAGGCTGCCAGTAGAGAGGTTAAAGTGGGAAAACAAAAAAAAACAACGTCCTAAATTATCTCCAGTATCGTTTTAAATAAATTTATGAGTTAAAACGCACACCAAAATAGACCAGACCATCAAGGGAAGGAGTCCCTGAGAGCTGAGTTAGTTTGGGAAAGGACTATGGCAGATATTGACAAAATAGGAGGTGGCAGACTCTGTAAATTGCTTGTGGCGTAGGTGCCAGTTTTGCGCCCAACAGTAGGGACAGACCAGAACCTCAGACTAGGTATGGCAATCAAGATAAGGCTTTTACAAAAGTTTTATAATATAAAGCTTTATAAAACAAGGTTTTTAGGTAGGATGTTTTCAACTTGATTGAAAGTAGTTGAAGATCTGAGAAAAGCAAAAACTATTTTCAGCTTCGATAGCAATATTAGAGGAGTTTTGCAATAGATTTAACCAATTTTATCAAAAATGATTCATGGTGAAAATTTTTCCCTTTTTAATTAGATCATAATTATTTTGAACTCAACTAAATCTAATTACCTTATACCTTATAAATTCCAGATTTTCAAATCGATTTTCTCCCAATTTTCAGCCATTTTACATCATTAGCTTCGCTACTGACTGATAAAGCAAGCAGCCAACTTTAGACAGTGACTTTAAAGAGGTCATTAGTGTCTTTCAAGGGTTCTAGTATTACTTCCAGTGGCTTCAGAAGCTTAGCCTTGAATAGAAGTCTATACAAGAAAAATGTCACTAGATATGACATAAACAACTTCTAGAAGCTGGCTGTTGAAGATTTTTTAGAATACAATAAGCCTCGCCCTTGTTCCTGGTGAAGAAGAAAGATGGGACCCATTGTGTGGTGATGGATTATCTTAGATTAGATTTGATCATATGGAATAACAGCTACCCCTTACCCAAGATAAATAGTATTCTTTGAATGCTAGCGGGCTCATAGTTCTTCTCACCAATGAGGTTAGCCAGTTGGTACTTGCAGATAGACCTTACCCCATAGACGGATCTAAGTGCACTCTCATCGCTATAAAGGTATGTTTGAGCCTACCTCAAATGCCGCAAGGGCTGTGTAACGCCTCTATTACATTCCAATGATCCATGGATGAATTTTGGGGGATCTAAAATGTCCTGCGTTATGTATAATTAGTTTATATCACGTTAATTCTCAAACTTTTAGCTTCATCATGATCATCTGCAGCAAGTATCAAAGTATCTCAGAACGTATGCTCTAAAAAATTAGCATTCAAAGTGTGCATATTTTCAATGATGGTTGAATTTTAGGCTAATAAGTAATGAAAGAGGATTCCAACCATTACATAACAAGGTCATGGCCATACATAAAATGTCCCCACCAAGAAGGCTGATGGGACATTCAGAGTTTCATGGGGATGGTGGGGTATAACTGAACTTTTATTCCCCATCTTGCCAAGCTTTAAAAACCATTGGTTCATCTATTACAGAAGAACGTGCCCTTCCACTGGAAACTTTTCACACTACAATCCTTAAATGCGCTAAAATTGCAATAACTAAAGCTTCCATTATGATGAACCCCGGTTTTATAACCTTTTTTACTCTTTAATGATGCTGGAGATGTTGCTGTTGGAGTTTTATGAACAACATGATGATACTCAAGTGGACCACCCTATTTCATACTTTAGTAAGACTCTGTTTAAGGCTAAACAAAAATATAACATTACCAAACGTGAGTGTTTGACTGTAATCCTTGTTAGAAAGCTATTTAAATACTTTTCTCTATAAAAACTCTTAATAGTATTAAACTGACCACACCCCCTCTGCTGGCTGCAACAGATAAATGACCCTGATGTTCGCCTGGCCCATTGGTCCCTACAATTATAAAGCTTTGATTTTTTTGTCCATTAGCCAGGCGTGGTACTAAAAATGCTGACGGCCTCATCTGATTTGCCATTCCTGACTATTTTGTCTGCCAAAGAGAATCGCCAATATGATCTCCTCTGTTGTTCTGACTTGTGGCCACTATAAACCCCAGATATCCAGATAAACTCGGGAGTAGAGTGACTAATACATTAATAACTGATGGTATGCTGTATAAATTAGTGAAGCAGAATTGAATTATTAATTTTAATCCCTCTGATCTGACTGAGGAGTCATTGAGGGTCATATTATCATCAGACATAAGGCGCTATGGAAGGACCACCAATGGGTGAAGTCTTGGTAATCCTAGTATGTAATTCTTATTACAATTTAAGATGTTTTGGATGCCTTTATCACTTGTCGCCAACATGACAAACCTATCCCAATATTTCAGCATCAAGTAATTTCTTCTACAGACTCTTTCTATGAGGTAAGAATTGACGCTATAGTTCCATTGCCCATAGAATTCCATGGCCATCAAGATATCAGATGTGGACTACGTCACCAAATGGATTGAAGATGTATCTGTACCCATGGTCACCACTTGGGCAACTTTCTTAGTAATTTCAATATTTCTTAACGCAGCATGGTATCATAAGTGTGCTCTTATTTAATAGTGGCTTAAATTTCACTCCAGGGTGGTTCAGATTTTTTTATTCAATACCAATCAAGCTTTTTTGGCGTAATAAAATCCTTCCACAAAGTGTAACATATAGAGGCTTAATGGCACTTTCTAATTCCGTTTTAATAAAAAATGGCTTCTACCAACCCATTATGATAAAACATTTCCTTCTGAGTGCTTTGCTTGCTTATCAGATCAGCTATCACTTGGGTAGTAAAAATGTCCTCTATGGGCACTTTATAGTAGAGAAACCTCTTTGGTAACCAGCATACATTCCATACTATCTTTGACAACTTCTGAGATCTCTGAGTAGCCCTAAAAGCTCTACCAGATGATATTAACTATTTGCAACCTCTAGTCATGGGTGCCTTGGTACATACTGCAACCAAGGAGACTGGTCAAGGCAACTATAACATCCCTCACTGCAAATGTATCAACCTGGAGACTTGTTGATGTTTTACCACCATTGCCCCAGGGTAGAACTTACAGCTTTATTACCTTCTGGTCCTGGCCTTACAAGGTCCTACATAAACGTGGGTCTGAATACTCCATTGTTAGTGTTGAAAAGCATGGTTGTCAACTTGGTACATGGAAGATTCCTCAGAGCTTTTGTACCTCTCTGACAGGATCTTAAGGGGCTCATGGTGGAACTTGAACTTTGGACAAAAAAATTGGTTAATGTCAAAATTAAATCCTAACTCTCTACTGATAATCCAATTGTTGATAATAAGTTTCTGGAGGCATATTTACTGAATTAACGGATTAAGGAGAGAAAGATCCAGAAGGGAACTGTGGTATAATTACTAATGTTTAAGGATTAGATTGCCTTAACATATATGATTAATCATTTTTGTGTAAACATATAAGTGGTTGCTTATACATGTAAAGACCTTGTGATCTGTAAACGTTGGTGATTATAACCACTATTTTTTATGCACCTCCCCACTACCTTTTTCCAGCAACTCCATGGGGCAATGGAGCCCCTTGTCAAGGGTATTCCTATCCCCAATTTTCCTCATGATTTTGAGGAAGATTAAAAGTACAAAATTGAGGAGCTTGCTTTTGGTGCGAGCTGTGCTTGCCTTAATGCAGCAAAAACTTCTCTTTTCAACCTCAATTATCCCAAAACCCGCTAGCGCATCAAGTCATTTACTTGTGTGCCAGCTCTCATCATTTTGCTGATCATCAACTTGCCCAATATGTTGAGGCAATGGACACCGCCGGCTTATTACCAAAGAAACCCCCAACTATACCCCTATACCCAATGTTGCTGATGGTCCCACCCCAACGCTGTCCGCCATGGTCCACCAGCTAAAGTGGGCTCCAGACAAAAGTTTCCCCAAAGCCTCCTCGCCATCTGATACGGCTTTCTAGGCTGATAACCTAGGGGCTAAATTAGGAATTTTTTTTAATTTATATTAATCCCTTTGTTTGGCCCATTTGCGAATAAAGATGCATGGTGAATCCCCCGTTTGGGTTGGGCACCACTAGTATTAAAAAAAAGAGAGAATGATCCAGAATCACTAAATCTAAGGCGTTAAAGAGACCAATATGTAGAGTTCAAAAGACTAAATGGCACAAAACAATTGTCTCATCCTCCTCCACTTCCTGAAGCTCAGAGAAATTCTGATCAATGGTCCAAAATGGAACATTCCAGATGCAATACCCCCAGTTCCCTTTCTATAAATCAAAAGAGCTTCAAATAAAGTATATATTGTTTTTCAAATTATATATTTAAATTTAATTTTATTGCGGGGAAGGCCGACCATGGGACAGACACTTCTGAATATGACTCAGACGAGACAAAACTTAGTACCAGGGGAGGCACCCCAGAGACGCGATGCTATCTCTTGTTGCCAGCGGGAACGCCACTTATGGGGAGGGGGAGGGAACGTGTGAAGGGGCCGTAGCCACTATTGAGCATGTGTGGAGGAAGGTGTCTGATTTGATGAACCAGATCGGGAACCAGGAGGAGACCAGCTGTCAGCGATGCAGTGGGAGGTATCCAAACATCCACGTTTGAAAGTGGTCCACCAATTGAGACCAGAATCTGTGGACAGCTTCTGGGAGGGTGGGGATGGAGCCTGCGATGGCATCCAAGACAATCGTGTGGATAGTCCACATGGCGATTGCAACCACCAGAGCATGGAGGGAGGGTGGAAGGGGGAGGCCATTGATGAAGCAAACATATCTCTTGATAGACTGAAGGGATGCGTTTGATCCTGGCCCAGCAGACGTTGAACTTCGCGCTATATCACTTTAGAGGTGGGGGCACTTCTCCAGGCGGTGGAACAGCGTTCCATACTGGCCGCACATGACACAGGATGAGTGTAAAGCGTTAGAGCGCTCAGCTGTATGATACACCCGCCTCAGGCAGCGCCACACATGGGAGCGGACTTGAGGCTGCAACAGAGGATGGTGTGCGTATTTCCAGATAGTCTTTTGGGTCTCAGTGGAATAAGGGACGTCCATCATGTCCAGGTAGTCCACCCTGGATAGGACTTGGGGTCGAATGGGGATCATGCCATCATGGATGGGTAGCCCCTGTACCTCTTGTGTGAACTGAGGAGAGGGGCGGCCTCTTCGGGTTGTATGTCTGCTAGTACAAATTCTCCACTCTGCGCTTTGCATGGAGAGTAGGATTCGTTTGTAGTGGGTTTTAGTCCCGTGAGGACCTGTGGCCGATGTGTGTGATGCGAGGTATTTCATCAGGGAGTGGGGGTTTGATGGATTGTTGAGGCCCAAGGCTTGGGAGAAGTTGGAGTGGGCCGCGCGGGACCAGTGTTGGGATGGGAGTGTAGGAGCGGTGATGGCCGCGATCCAGGTGCCCAGGATCTTGGCAGCATGGGCTTTGAAGTCAAGCAGGCCCATGCCACCTTGATGATGGGGGCCAAACATGACCTCTAGCCATACTGGTGGATGGCGGCCTGAACAAAGCCATCTTTGCAGCAAAACATACAGGGATTTGAAGAAGCTTGGGGAGAAGGGGATGGCATGGGCTCTAAACCAGACTTTGGATAGGAGCATAGAGTTGGCAAGAACAACCCTGCCAGTGAGGGTAGTAGGGGGGCTCTGAGAGAGGCGATTCGCTTCGTCACGTTGTCCAGGATATGGCAATCCATTACTGCTGACGCATATCCACCTGCCTCCATCCACACGCCCAGATGGCGTACCGGTCCTATGGTAGGACGTGGCACAAAGGGGAGCACCAGTGGAGCGGTGTGTGTTGAGTTAGTAAGGCGTGGATGTGGGCGAGCAGATGGGCCAGGTTGGGAACTACTTGCTGGGGCCCAGCAGTTCTGAAACTGACCAAGGAGGATGATTTCAGTTTTGGAGGCGTTCAGTGCCGCGTTGCTTGCCCAGGAATATTCCTGGATGAGGGCTTCAAGCGCGCGTGCATCTTTGTTATTAGACACCCCCACCACGCAATCATCTGCAAATGCCAGCATCTTGACTGGGGTTTGGCCTGGCACATGGACCCCAGTGAGTTGGGCATTCACGTTTCGCAGTAGTGAGTCAAGGCTGAAGTTGTATAAGAGTGGGCTGAGGGGGTCCCCTTGTCGCAAGCCCCTTTGAGGGCGGACTACTTCCGTTAGGAAGCCTGGGCCACGCACTGCCATTGTCACAGATTCTGTGAGCAGCATTACCTAGTTTATGAAGCGGGGGGGTAGGCGGAATTGATGGAGGCAGGCCCTTAGGTATTCCCAGTTCACTCTATCATAGGCCTTTTGTTGGTCCAAGAATACCAGTGCCCCAGAGGCTGTGGACTGACATGCATTAGCCACGGAGTGCACGTTATCCCAAATTGACCTTCTGGGGATGAAACCAAATTGTTCTGAGGAGATGGTGACAGATGCTACAGTCCCTAAACGGTTAGCCATGATTTTTGTTAAAATTTTGGTGTCTGTGTTTGTTAGAGAAATGGGGCGCCAGTTGGCTTAGTCAAGCTTATCCCCTTTCTTGAAGAGTGTGACAGTAAAGGCCTCATGTCCTCCTGGTAGGAGGCGCATTTCCAACAGGCTTTGGTTAAGTGAGGCTAGCAGCAATGGGGATATATATTTAAAATATTTTTTGTAGAACTCATATGGAATGCCATCTGGGCCTGGGCATTTTTGGTTTGGCGCACCGCGAATGGCTGACCATAATTTGTTTGGAGTAATTAAATTCATTATTTCTGGGTATCAGAAAATGGTGCAGATATGAGCTCAGTCAAGAAGTTCTACCATTTCAGCTGGCTGAATTGGTAAAGCTTGGTATAACTTGGAGTAATAATTTTGCATTTTGATTGCCACTTCAGCCAGTGTGTCCACAATGGAATTATCTGATCTTCGCACCTGCGTGCAGGCCATGCTCTGGCGTGGTGCGAAATTTTTTTTAAAGAAATATGCGGTGCACTTGTTGCCTTTAGTGATGCGTGTGGCCCTGTATTGGACACAAACCCAATGTTTGTGTTGCCTTTAAAGTGCGTTGAGGTGGGTGGCTGCCTCCGCCCACTTCTGGCCCCATGCAGGGCTGTATCCTGTGGCTGGAATGTTGGACTCTAAGTGGGCCAATTCCGCCAGAGTGCATGAGATAACCGCTGATGTGGCTCGTGAGCGTCTGAAGGAGAGATGGCGATAGTGGCGGATGGTGTCCTCTTTGAAAGTTGCCCATGTTGAAATGGGGTCCGCATAAAATGGTGCAACAAACGATTTTGCTAAAGTTGCCTCTTCCACCACATGGAAAATCTTGGTGACGCGAGCTCAGGGGGGGCGGATTTTGCACCAATGTGGGGCCTTTGAAACTGTGACAGCTAAGTGGTAGGTTATCAAGACCAGTCAGTGGTTGGAGAATTCCATTTTCGTTGTTTTGAAGTGGGAGATGTGGGGTTGTAATTTCTCCGGCATTAGAATAAGGTTGATGCAGGTCATGGACCTTAATTGGCCATTGTGGACATGGGGACACATCATGTTTCTGAGCGGTGGGGCATGTCGCGGCAGCGCATCTGTTAACCCAAGGGTGGCTTTTAGAACGCGTAGTTCTACGTGACCCTGTGGGGCGTGGGGTGAGGGAGGCCACCAGTCCATTGGTGAGGTTAGCCAACAGTTCATGTCGCCAACTAGGAAAGAATCAGGGGTTAGCAGGAGGGATTTGACCAACGAGAAAAATTCCTGACGCTCATGTGCACCATTTGGGGCATAGATGTTGATGATTGCATGCACTACGTTGGCCCACAAGAAGGTGACGACGAGCACTTGGCCATTTAGGAATGTTTCTGAGGATGTGAATTTGAAAAAAAATTATTTTTCTGAATTAGCACCCCATAGTGCTTTGACCAAAGGATAGGGATGGGAGGAGCATTGTTTTCCAAGCTTCCTCAGAACTTCGTGGACAGTGGGACTCCTGGATGGCCAGGATATCCACGGGTAAATTGTGTTGTAAAAAGCTCAGTTTCCTAGCCTGGGACGGGGAGGCCTTGAGTCCAGCGATATTCAATGTCCCTAGAGTGAAGTTTCCCCCAACACACCTTAGGTGTGAGGGGGTGGGCCCCCGGGCCCACCAGCCTCTTCAAGGTCCCCAAAGGCTTTCACAGCAGCACGGGTGTTAGCAGCAACGCTATCAGGGTTTTTGTTAATCTTTGCAGAAAGAGTTGTGTTGGCTTTGGCCTTCGCTTTTTGTTTTCCTGACGTTGGAAACGTTTTTGCGGTGTGGATGAGTTCAGTGCACTGTCAAGCAGGTCAAAAAAAATTTTCAGTTGGGATAGGTCCCAAGTTGGTTTTAACTTGAGCTTGGGTGCAGTGATTGGGTGAGATCAAATCTCCCGTTGGATCCTTGGATTGAGTGGCCCACTTGGCATGGGCTTCCCAATCTGATTGGTTGATGGATTCCTGAGTCACTTCCACCGCGAAGGTCTCCATTCCTCCGGGCGTTGCAAGTGTGGGATGGTGGTGGTGGCCTTGGCCGCTTCCTTGGCCGCGGCCCTACAAACCTGATTGGCCCTCTTCCGCTCCTGCGGGGAGATGGGCTTTATTAATAGGTAGCAGCCTTGTGCTCCCCACAGGAAAGCCTCCTTGGTGCTTGCGGTTGGTTTGTAGTGCGCCTCTCCGTTGGCCATGGCTGCCGAGGGGTGCTCTTGGAATGTGACGCCCTCCTTGATGGAACATGCGTGCGCCTTATGGCTGAATGCATCACAGTGGGTGCAAATTAGGGGCGCTATGTCCACAGTTACCCGGAATGGGTGGGTGGTATGCCCTGCAATATCAATAAAAGTGGAATGCGGGATCTGGGTTAGGTCCTTTGTGATCTCCTCAGTTGGGGTCAGAACTGCGATGGCTTTGCCGGTGCACAGGTGTGGCATCAGCGTGAAGCATTGCATTTTGAAAAGATTGTATTTCGCCATATACAGTGAGACCATCTTTCAGGTGTTGCTCCAAAATGTCACGTTTTACTGTAGTAGACAAAAAGTCAAACGTGAGGAAAATTTGGTTTGATTTTGTCCATCTGGTGCATTTGGTTTTGATGACCCATTGCCCTTCGGGGAGGTCACCACTATGCGCACTGCTGCAGCCTCGTCTGCTGCTATTTTGCTTTCAAAACCTAGGTCCAGTCAACCGCGTGACATGGAGTGAGGTGCAACATACATTGCGGTCAGGAAAATTTTTGTGTACATCTTCACAAATTTTTCCCATAAGGCCGTTTTTTGATATCCAGATACACACGGACTCTGAATTCCACTGATGAAAGTGGCTGGGAGTGTGGCGTGTTGATGTACTGGTTGCATCATGATTGCCATGCGAGTATCTCCAGGGAAATCGTGACCGCCAGTTTTTTGAGATTTTTGTCTATTCCATCAGATTCTCTGGGGCATTTTCAAACGTTGGAGGCCGCAGGCCTTCCGCCTGCTCCTCTTACCTTGCTTGCCCAACTGCTCCCTGACATGGGCGCAGACTAATATCCTCTGTTAGATTATCAAACTAGATTTAGTCTTGAATTGAATAGGTTGTAAAAGTGTTTGCAATGAGAAAGAAAAGTTTTCAAATTATATATTGTAATAATTATAATTTTACTTGAGATGGGCAACTTGGGATGATACTGCACCTTTTAAGGGGAATTGAAGTTATGGGAAAGGAGGATATATGTTGAGGCAATTGATACCACCAGCCACATAAACAAAGAAAATTTACATTATTCCTATTTATGCCCCATTTGACTGATGATCACACCCTGATGCTGTCCGCCATGGTCTGCCAGCTAAAGTGGGCGCTGGACAAAAGTTTCCCCAAAGCATCCTTGCCATCTGATATGGCTTCCTAGGCTGATGACTTGGGTGCCTTATTTGGTTTTTTTATTTACAATAATCACTTTGCTTGGCTCAATTGCAAATTAAGATACATGGTGGCTCCCCCTTTCTGGGTTGAGCACCACTAGTGCTAAAAAAGAGAAAGGTGGATAAAACCTGGAATGCCTCCACATGTAATGTATGATAGGCCAGGAGCTCCATGGACTTCCTTGCAATTTTCTACCTCAGTTCAGTCATTGGTGCGCAATGGCAACACTGTCATAATCATCCCCTTAATTTTTAGGAGCTAGTGTTGCCCAACCCAGAAGGGGGAGCTGACACACATCCATAATCATTCTCTTACTCAAAGTGCATCTACTTGGATTGAAATCAGGAGGCAGAAGTCATTGAGTCCATACTTTACCACTGGGGTACCCTCCCTTATTTTTCGCTTATCTAGTTTAAATAAATTTCCTATCCCTAGGACTTTTACTGAGGTTATTCAGAAAGCCTTGCCCAACCTAAAAGTCCTACCCATTGCTGTATCTAAAATAAAGTACCCATGTCAAATTTTGAGCTGCTTTGAAGCCTGTTTCCTTCACTTGGCCCTGTCTATCAATAGTGCAGACAAACACCCCCAGTTAAGGTTTTAAGGGGGCTCTGTAAGTCTTTACCCTAACATGGGTGAAGCCGCAATCTTGGGTGTCCTATTTATTCATTTTTTATTTACTTATTTAAAAACTTTAAATATTTATTAATATGTAGTGTACCACCAACAACTAAATTTATAAGGTTTAAAATACTATCTAAATTACAAATGGTCAAGAAATGCCTTTAAATTAAGTTTCATATTATGCTCATTAACTTCCCCATCCACAAGCACCACAAGAGAAAAAACTGTAAAATCAGAACATTTTCTCAACGCCTGCATCCAGGCTGAACACCACGTTGCCAAACTTATAGAGGCTTTAATCCAGGCCCAAATAGTTGATCTCAACAACTATCTACTCCACCTTAACCCTCATCCCACGGATGCTCCAACCCTCTTACTCTCAGCATTGATCCGCCTCTACAATGCTGAGCCTGATGATGATCCACCTGATCCCCCTCACCCTCTGCCATGATGGGATAAGCGGCTTGCCACTATGCCACCTGGTTGGTAACTTTCTCATTTCTTTTTTATGTCTCACTGCCCAAAAAGAGCAGTCAAGTCATTTTTATTTTTTCATTTAGTTTAAATTTGGAGTTTCAGTTTCATTATTGTCCATCCCCTGGCTGGCTTGTGTCACAATTCTGATATAACTGGATGATAAGCCCTAAGTTGATTTTGGCAGAATGGATAGGATCCACTAAGTTTGATACAAATAATGATTATTCAAGCGCCTCAAATTGAGGCAATATTGGGTTGTTGGGAAATCGCCTTGAATTAGGCAATTGTGAAATTAACAAATGAAGAATTGACAGAGCCAATGAGATATGGCAAATTAGATTACTAAGCCATGGAAGCAGTAGCATCCAAAGTTGGTACAAGATAGGTGAGATGAGATAATTAAGAAAAGAAGGTTGTTAATAGTTTAGAGTGAGCGAAACAGCAAGGATCCGCTGTGTTTATTATTTTAAATAAAAAGTATAGTGGGAGAAAGCGCTCCATATTGTTTAATTAGTTTATTTTGCTGATTTAAAGGGCAACAATCGTCATATCATTGATCCTATTGCTCAGTGGACCAAACCCTGTGCAAAATTCCTTATGGCGTATCTTAACAATTCCACCAATTTTATAACAGCTTGCCTCAGTTAAAAATAAAAAATATGCTCATTAACCTTCAGCCTATTATTAATTTTTTTATAATCCATATCTAACCTAGTACTTTATTAAGCGCTATAATTTTATATTAATAAACTATTTTTTTCCTTACTTTACTAAATATATGTTGGCTATCTTGGTTGCAAAGGAAAGATTAAAAATTCAACTGTAAGGTTCATCCCACTGAGTACTTTGAAGAGCCAGGACCTTATCATAACAATTTGATAATTATTTTCTAAACTGGACTATCAGGAGGTGCCATTATTGTCCAGTTATACAAATATTCAGAAACAGGGGTAAAAATTTACCTGTGAACTACTTATAGGTAGGGAAATCGAGATTTATAAGGATAATATTATATAAAATGGGACAATTAAAAGAATTGAGCAACAGTAAAAACTTTCTTTTACCACTTGAAGTCACTTTTGAGCGATTTTATTTTTAAAGTTTTATTTATCCACAGCCATATTCCCAAACCTATTCTTTGATGTACTTGGCTCCGCTGCCTGCCACCCTCAGTGTGGGGCAGCAGTGCACCCCTAGCGTTTTCCGCCCCGCAGGCAAGCACATTTGGACGGGCTCAAACAGCCCGCCCACTGCTTCCAACTATTTTGTCCCCCCACGGGACTTAGCGCTCCACCTGGCGCGCGTCCACCCTTCTCGCCCCCATCCTCTCGCTCTCCCTCGCTCTGCCATTCGCTATTGCCTTAGAGTGGACTATGGACGTTTGTTCCCATATGCTGATAAGGCAATTATTGACCTAGCCACTGAGGCCTTTGTGCCAGCTGGCTTTATAGACTTCCGCCCTTTTAAGGGCTACTTTGGCGTTGAGTTTCAATCTGAAGAGGATGCTGAAGCGGCAGCACAAACTCCTCTAATTTATAAAAAAACCCCATTCCCACAACCCGTACTCGCCTCCCTTCAGACAGCACGCTGGTGGTATCCTTTGCAAATATCCCATCCCACCTTCCACCCCAGATTCATATGACCAGTTGGTCGTGGGGCTCATGACTTATGGCACTCAGCCCAACCTCATCTTTGCCATTCCATATGGTGCAGAGCGCCTTGCTGCTCCTTGGGCAACAGCAACCATCATACCACACCACCCTACCATATCCCAACAAATCCCACCCCGCGCTAGTGTGGCTGCAGCGCCTGATCATTTCTTTTGGGCTTGAGTCGATAATGGTAGGCATATTTGTTCCCTCTGCTTTGGCCTCAACCATGCAAAAAGAGCATGCCCTCAGGCCAAGTCCGCTGCTGCGGCTTCTGAGCCCCCTCTGGAGGTTCAGTATGGGGCGCTTTGCTGCCCCCTCCCACCCTCCAATCTCGTTCAGTGGGCCCACATGGAAAATCAGCCCCCCCAAAACCTCCATCCTCACTCTCCCACCTAAATCTACCCCAGCCAATCAGAGCAATGCTTGGACCACCATCGGCACTCAAGCAGCTGCCCATTCGCCCAATACCACCCACCCAAATTTGAACGCCACTATTCCAGTAAACCAAAATCCATGGGATCTATTGGCTGAAACTGACGAATCAGGTAATGTCCTCATTAGTAAGCATACAGGTTAACCTCTCTGCCAAGGCGATTATGGTTGGGAGGAATTTTTTCTTCCTGACTTTGATGAAACCCCTACCCCTCGCCATTTCGTTCCTCTGCCCAATACAGCCCCCTTCCAAAGTGATCACCAGCTCGCCTTGGCTGCGGTGGCCTCTCCTCACTGCCTGAGACTACGCACCGCGGTGGCCCAGTCAGTGGCTCAGCTCCAGCATGGCCTGCCCACCCTCTTCCCCCCCTCAAATTCCCTGAATCTCCCTGCAGTGGCATCTCAAAACTATTTGATGATGCTGAAATTGCTGTTATGAATGTTGCAACGATTGCTTCATTCAACCCCTCAGCCAAAATCACCCACCACAGTATCTCCCTTTTCACCCAACTTCCTGAAGCCCGCAAAGAAGCTGAAGTTCTCCTCGCAGCTTTTGTTGATACACTTTCCCATCATTATCTTGATGCGGAAGAGGAAAACTCCTACTACGCTGACCTCAACCCCCACTATGTGGATGCCCAAACACCCTTGCTCTCTGCTCTAATCCAGTACTGTAACCAACATCCCATGATTGAGGTGGGTCTTTCTGAAAACCAACCCCCCAACCCTCCTCAGCCTCTGCCATGGTGGGTTAGCAGTTTCTGCTTCCCACCTGGTTAGTAGTTTTGTTTTGTCATTTTGAGTGTTGTGTTTGGTACTGTCCATCCCCTGGTCAGCGTACCTCAAATAAATTGAAAAGAATTGAGCAACAGTAGAACATTTTTGTGGACTGTTGCCTTAAAATCTGACTGAGAGCAAAGGCGTTGTGCATTAGGGTTCACATATTTCCAATGTGGAGTGATCTAAAGAATAAATATACTAATAGAATATTTATAAAAAAATTAGATCCAAAATACACAGGTTTATTAACCCACCTTATGTTTGAAATAATGTTATATACTTCACTACTTAATAGTTTTGCTTCAAAGGTTGATGTTTTTAGGCATAAGAGTTGTTTGGAAGTACTGGAGGGGCCTTCCCATGGCCAGGGATGGTTGAGCCAATCATAATTTTAGTTAATAGATCTGAACGCCAAGCCTGTTAGGAATGGTCTTGCCACACTATTGCTTAAGTTAGAAAGGCTGAAAAAAATGGCTATTAAGCCCAAGTTTTCACAATTTATTTGTTTTTGTTCATTTCTGGCTTCCACCCTTTAGAAGACACAAACCCTGTTTATTGAAATATGGCGTTAAATGGAGGCAACCTGCCTGTTGAAGACGACCTTTAGCCTCCACTACTCCTTACAAAGCCTTAGATCCTTTCCGGCAACTTCTTGGTAGTAGGAAGAATTTGAGGAAAAAAATCTTCATTTGGTAAACTGTAGCCCACCGCTCATCCACTACATGCGTTATATTGCCCTTGTTGGTAAGGGGGAACAGCCTTCTTAGGCCCCCTCTTGGTTCTGTATGGGAACTCCTTCTTGTTCAAGCGTAGAGGTTGCTTTCCTAGGACTTACAGTGATGGTCCTATTTATAATTTAGGTGAACTAATTATGGCTACCTCCAAGAACCTGTATTTCTAGCAAGCCCGTCGCAAATTAGGTCCCAAGCATGTTATCCATTCAAGATCCACTGGAAGTTTGGCCCTGCAGCTTACCAAGTAGACCTACCCTCCTCCATCAAAGTCCTCAGGACCTTCTGCAAGTGTCTTTGAGCCCCATATGGTGGCCTTATGCCTTATCACCCATAGCCAATAAATGTATATGGTGAACCACAATATAAACTTATTCTATCATTTCCTTTTGCATATCTTGACGTCACTTGCAGTATAAGGTGTCCTGGAAGGGCTATGATGAAACTGAGAACAACTAGGTGTCCTAAAATTACTGTGCCAATGGCCAAGAGTTGATCCGCGACTTCCATGAAATGTTTCCCTATGGTGTTGGTCCCGCTTCCAAACCCTACTATCAGTCATGAAGTTTTCCATCTCCCAAAAGAACTTTTCTCTAGATAATGTCCCCATTAGCAGAGTAAAACCCCATCTTTAAATTTAAATTTATTGCGGGGAAGGCCGACCATGGGACGGACACTTCTGAATATGACTCAGACGAGACAAAACTTAGTACCAGGGGAGGCACCCCAGAGACGCGATGCTATCTCTTGTTGCCGGCGGGAACGCCAATTATGGGGAGGGGGAGGGGACGTGTGAAGGGGCCGTAGCCACTATTGAGCACGTGTGGAGGAAGGGGTCTGATTTGATGAACCAGACTGGGAACCAGGAGGAGACCAGCTGTCAGCGACGCGGTGGGAGATATCCAAACATCCACGCTTGAAAGTGGTCCACCAGATGAGACTGGAATCTGTGGACAGCTTCAGGGAGGGTGGGGATGGAGCCAGCGATGGCATCCAAGACAATCGTGTGGATAGTCCACATGGCGATTGCAACCACCAGAGCATGGAGGGAGGGTGTGGGAGGGGGAGGCCATTGATGAAGCAAACATATCCCTTGACAGACTGAAGGGATGCGTTTGATCCTGGCCTAGAAGACGTTGGACTTCGCGCCATATCACTTTAGAGGTGGGGCACTTCTCCTGGTGGTGGAACAGCGTTCCATACTGGCCACACACGACACAGGATGAATGTAAAGCGTTAGAGCGCTCAGCTGTATGATACACTCACCTCAGGCAGCGCCACACATGGGAGCAGACTTGAGGCTGAAACAGAGGATGGTGTGCGTATTTCCAGATAGTCTTTTGGGTCTCAGTGGAATAAGGGACGTCCATCATGTCCAGGTAGTCCACCCTGGATAGGACTTGGGGTCGAATGGGGATCATGCCATCATGGATGGGTAGCCCCTGTACCTCTTGTGTGAACTGAGGAGAGGGGCGGCCTCTTCAGGTTGTATGTCCACTAATATGAATTCTCCACTCTGCACTTCGCATGGAGAATAGGATTCGTTTGTAGTGGGTTTTAGTACCGTGAGGACCTGTGGCCGATGTGTGTGATGCGAGGTATTTCATCAGGGAGTGGGGGTTTGATGGATTGTTGAGGCCCAAGGCTTGGGAGAAGTTGGAGTGGGCCGCGCGGGACCAGTGTTGGGATGGGAGTGTAGGAGCGGTGATGGCCGCGATCCAGGTGCCCAGGATCTTGGCAGCATGGGCTTTGAAGTCAAGCAGGCCCATGCCACCATGATGATGGGGGCCAAACATGACCTCTAGCCATACTGGTGGAGGGCGGACTGACCAAATACATCCTTGCAGCAAAGCATACAGGGATTTTAAGAAGCTTGGGGAGAAGGGGATGGCGTGGGCTCTGAACAAGACTTTGGATAGGAGCATAGAGTTGGCAAGAACAACCCTGCCAGTGAGGGTAGCAGGGTGGGCTCTGAGAGAGGCAATTCGCTTCATCATGTTGTCCAGTATATGGCACTCCATTACTGCTGACGCATATCCACCTGCCTCCATCCACACGCCCAGATGGCGTACCGGTCCTATGGTAGGACGTGGCACAAAGGGGAGCACCAGTGGAGCGGGTGTGTTGAGTTAGTAAGGCGTGGATGTGGGCGAGCAGATGGGCCAGGTTGGGAACTACTTGCTGGGGCCCAGCAGTTCTGAAACTGACCAAGGAGGATGATTTCAGTTTTGGAGGCGTTCAGTGCCGCGTTGCTTACCCGGGAATATTCCTGGATGAGAGCTTCAAGCGCGCGTGCATCTTTGTTACTAGACACCCCCACCACGCAATCATCTGCAAATGCCATCATCTTGACTGGGGTTTGGCCTGGCACATGGACCCCAGTGAGGTGGGCATTCACATTTCGCAGTAGTGGGTCAAGGCTGAAGTTGTATAAGAGTGGGCTGAGGTGGTCCCCTTGTCGCAGGCCCCTTTGAGGGTGGACTACTTCCATTAGGAAGCCAGGGCCACGCACTGCCAATGTTGCAGATTCCGTGAGCAGCATCACCCAGTTTATGAAGCGGGGGGGTAGGTGGAATTGATGGAGGCAGGCCCTTAGGTATTCCAGTTTACTCTATCATAGGCATTTTGTTGGTCCAATAATACATGTGCCCCAGAGGCTGTGGACTGACACACATTAGCCACAGAGTGCACGTTATCCCAGATCGACATTCTGGGGATGAAACTGAATTGTTCTGGGGAGATGGTGGCAGATGCTACAGTCCCTAAACGGTTAGCCATGATTTTTGTTAAAATTTTGGTGTCTGTGTTTGTTAGAGAAATGGGGCGCCAGTTGGCTAAGTCAAGCCTATCCCCTTTCTTGAAGAGTGTGACAGTAAAGGCCTCACGTCCTCCTGGTAGGAGGCGCATTTCCAACAGGCTTTGGTTGAGGAGGCTAGCAGCAATGGGGATATATATATAAAATATTTTTTGTAGAACTCATATGAAATGCCATCTGGGCCTGTATTTTTGGTCATGCACCGCATGGCTGACCAAATTCATCTCGAGTAATTAAATTCATTATTTATGGGTATCAGAAAATGGTGTGATATGAGCTCAGTCAAGAAATTCCGCCACTTCAGTCATTGAATTAGTTTTGCCTAGCATAACTTGAGTAATATCTTTTGCATTGATTGCCACTTCAGCCAGTGTCTGCAATATTATCTGATCTTTGCAGTTCCCAGGTAGCTATGCTCTGGCATGGTGAAAATTTTTTGTTATGCATGGCACTTGTTGCCTTTAGTGATGGGGTTTGTATTGGACACAAACCTGATGTTTGTGTTGCCTTTTTTGAGTGTTGAGGTGAGTGGCTGCCTCCACTCACTTTGGCCCCATGCAGGAAGCAGGATCCCATGGCTGGAATGTTGGACTCAAGTGGGTCAATTCCTCACAGCGTGCATGAGAGATAACCGCCGATGTGGCTTTTGTGATGCCTGAAGGAGAGATGGGTTGATAGTGGCGGATGGTGTCTTTGAAAGTTGCCCATGTGGAAATTAGTGTCCATACAAAATGGTGCAACAAACAATTTTGCGGCTAAAGCAGCTCTTCCACCCACATGGAAAATCCTGGTGATGCTAAGTCAGGGGGTAGATTTTGCACCAATGTGGGGCTTTGCAACTGTGACAGGTATGGTATGTTATCGAGACCAGTCAGTGGTTGAGAATTCCTTTTTCGTTGGCTTGAAGGAGATGTGGGTTAAAATTCTTACGGCATTAGAATATAATATTTTTAACATGGACCTTAATTGGCTGTTGTGAATGGGACGTGCCACATTTTTGAGCAGTGGGGGCATGTGTCGGTAGTGCATCCTGATTAACCAAGGGGTGGCTTTTGGGAACGCATAGTTCTACGAATCTCTGGGGCAGCATGGGGTGACAGCCACTGGTCTGTTGGTGAGGTTAGCCAACAGCTCAAGTGTCAAAGCAACTAGGAAAGAATCAGGGGGAGGTGGGAGGATTTAATCAACGAGAAAATTCCTGACGCTTGTGTCTTTCAGTCTGTTTGGGGCATAAACAATGTTGACAATTGTGTGCAACGTTGGCCCACAAGAAGGTGCATAAATGAGCACCTCAAAGCCATTTAGGAATGTTTCTGAGGATGTGAACTTGAAAAAATTGTTTTTCCGAATTAGCACCCCCAGTGTTTGCCCAAAAAGGGAAAGGGATGGTAGGGCTTTTTTTCCCAAGCTTCCTCAGACCCTCGGGGAAAGGGGGATCCTGGATGGCCAGGATATCCAGGGTAAATTATTTTGAAAAAAACTCAGTTTTAGCCTGGGGGGGGGCCCTTGATCCAGCGATATTCAGCATCCCTAGAATAAAGGGTTTTCCCCCATCGCACCTTAGGTGGAGGGGGGGGGCCCCCTGGGCCCACCACCCTCTTCCAGGTCCCCAGGGCTTTCAAAGCGGGGTGCTAGCAAATGCTATCGGGGTTTTTGTTAATTTTTAAAAACTTTGGGTTTTTCCTTCACTTTTGTTTTCCTGAGTCGAAATTTTTTTTTGTGGTGGATAAGTTTGGTGACCATTGAGTGGGGCAAAAAAAAATTTTTTTGGGATAGGTCTTTAATGTTTTGACCAGAGTTGGTGCAGCAATTGGGGAGATCAGAACTCCCATTGATCCTCGGATTGAGTGGCCTTCGCATGGGCCCCCCAATCTGATTGGGTGATGGATTTCCCGTGTTCTGCCCAAAGGCCCTGTCCTCCCGGGAGGGGATGGTGGTGGGGCCTTGGGACCCTTGGGGGGCCCATGGCCTGCTTGGCCTTCTTCTGCTCCTGTAGATGGGCTTTTCCAATAGGGGCAGCCTTGGCTCCCACGGGGAAAACCTTTGGTGTTGGGTTTGGGTTGAGTGCCCTCCGCGGGTTTGGGGCCAAGGGGTGCCTTGGAATGTGACGCCCTCCTTGGGTGGGGCATGTGCGCCTTATGGCTGAACGCATCACAGTGGGTAAATGGGGGGCAGTGTCCAGGGTTACCCAATGGGGGGGGTAGCCCCGTGATGTCAAAAAGGGGAGTGAGGGCTGGGTTAGGGGCCTTCCGGGGCTTTCACAGAACGTGAGTTTGCCAGTGCACAGGTTGGTCAGCGTAAAACGTTGCATAAAAAAGATTGTATTTCGCCATATGGGGAGACTGACTTTCAGGTGTTGTCTAAAATTCACGTTTTACCGGGAGGGAAAAAATCAAACGTGAGGAAAATTTGGTTTGATTTTTTCCATCTGGTGCATTTAGCTTTTATGACCCCTTGCCCTTTGGGGAGGTCGACCACTATGCGCACCGCTGCAGCCTCATTCTGCTATTTTGCTATCAAAAACCCAGGTCCAGCCAAC
>JAKSZP010007102.1:0-62509 GCA_022478985.1 Massospora cicadina | reverse complement strand
TCTTCCACCCACGTGGAAAATCCTGGCAATGCGAACTCAGGGGGGCAGATTTTGCACCAATGTGGGGCCTTAGCAACTGTGACAGGTAGGTGGTAGGTTATTGAGACCAGTCAGTGGTTGGAGAATCCCATTTTCGTTGTTTTGAAGCGGGAGATGTGGGGCTGGAATTTCGCCGGCGTTAGAATAAGGTCGATGCAGGTCATGGACCTTAATTGGCTGTTGTGGACGTGGGGATGCGTCATGTTTTTGAGAAGTGGGGCATGTCGTGGCAGCGCATCCATTAACCCAAGGGTGGCCTTTAGAACGCGTAGTTCAATGTGACCCTGTGGGGCGTGGGGTGAGGGAGGCCACCAGTCCGTTGGCGAGGTTAGCCAACAGTTCATGTCGCTGACTAGGAAAGAATCAGGGGGTAGCGGGAGGGATTTAACTGATGAGAAAAATTCCTGACGCTCGTGTGCACCGTTTGGGGCATAGATGTTGACGATTGCATGCACTACGTTGGCCCACGAGAAGGTGATGAAAATCACTTGGCCATTTAGGAATGTTTCTGAGGATGTGAATTTTAAAAAATTATTTTTCTGAATTAGCACCCCACAGTGCTTTGACCAAAAGGATAGGGATGGGAGGAGCATTGTTTTCCAAGCTTCCTCGGAACCTCGTGGACAGTGGGACTCCTGGATGGCCAGGATCTCCACGGGTAAATTGTGTTGTAAAAAACTCAGTTTCCTAGCCTAGGATGGGGAGGCCTTGAGTCTGGCGATATTCAACGTCCCTAGAGTGAAGGTTTCCCCCATTGCACCTTAGATGTGAGGGGGTGGGCCCCCGGGCCCACCAGCCTCTTCTATGTCCCCACGGGCTTTCACAGCAGCGCAGGTATTAGCAGCAACGCTATCAGAGTTTTTGTTGGCTTTTGCGGAAAGAGGCACGTTGGCTTTGGCCTTTGCTTTTTGTTTTCCTGACGTCGGACAAATTTTTTGCAGTGCAGATAAGTTCAGTGCACCGTCAAGTGGGTCAAATTTTTTTTTCAGTTGGGATAGGTCCCAAGTTGGTTTTGACCGGAGCTTGGGTGCAACGATTGGGTGAGATCAAATCTCCCATCAGATCCTCAGATTGAGTGGCCCACTTGGCATGGGCTTCCCAATCTGATTTGATGGATTCCTGAGTTGCTTCCACCGCGAAGGTCTCCATGCCCTCCTGGCGTTGTGAGTGTGGAATAGCGGTGGTGGCCTTGGCTGCTTCCTTGGCCACAGCCCTACAGGCCTGCTTGGCCTTCTTCCGCTCCTGTGGGGAGATAGGCTTTACCAATAGGTAGCAGCCTTGTGCTCCCCATGGGAAAGCCTCCTTGGTGCTTGCGGTTGGTTCATAGTGCGCCTCTCCGTTGGCCATGGCCACTGAGAGGTGCTCTTGGAATGTGACACCCTCCTTGAATGGGCATGCGTGCGCCTTATGGCCGAACACATCACAGTGGGTGCAAATGGGGGGCGCGCTGTCCATGGTCACCCGGAATGGGTGGGTGGTATGCCCTGCAATATCAATAAAAGTGGAGTGCGGGATCTGGGTTAGGTCCTTCATGATCTCCTCAGTTGGGGTCAGAACTGCGATGGCTTTGCCAGTGCACAGGTGTGGCATCAGCGTGAAGTGTTGCATTTCGAAAGATTGTATTTTGCTGTATATGGCGAGACCATCTTTCAGGTGTTGTTCCAAAATGTCACGTTTTACCATAGTAGGCAAAAAGTCAAACGTGAGGAGAATTTGGTTTGATTTTGTTTATCTGGTGCGTTTGGTTTCGACAACCCATTGCCCTTTGGGGAGGTTGACCACTATGCGCACCGCTGCAGCCTCGTCTGCTGCTTTTTTGCTTTTGAAACCTAGGTCCAGTAAACCGCGTGACATGGAGTGAGGTGCAACGTACACCGCAGTCAGGAAAACTTTGTGTACATCTTCACAAAATTTTTCCCATAAGGCCGTTTTTTGGATGTCCAGATACACATGGACTCCGAATTCCACCAATGAAAGTGGCTGGGAGTGTGGCGTGTTGATGTACTGGTAGCATCGTGCTTACCACACAAGTATCTCCAGGGAAATTGTGACCGCCAGTTTTTTAAGATTTTTGTCTATTCCGCCAGATTCTCTGGGGGCGTTTTTGAATGTTGGAGGCCGCGGGCCTTCCACCTGCTCCTCTTACCTTACTTGCCCAACTGCTCCCTGACATGGGCGCAGAATAATCTCCTCTGTGAGATTATCAAACTAGATTCAGTCTTGAATTGAATAGGTTGCAAAAGTGATTGCAATGAGAAAGAAAAGTTTTTGAGATCTCATTATTCCAAAAAGGTTTTCTAGTAGGTCAAAACTGAATAAATTATAAAATAGATATTTAAGTGGTTGTCCGTTTTTGAGGCTTCCCATTTGCTGATGAGCTTCTAGGACGCCGTTAATTCTGGGCTCTTTTACATGTCTCATGACTGACAAAGCATTTAGCCTTTTTAGCTAATATTCCAAAGAAAGGTCACCCCTTGATGGACCTCACTTTGGAATTCTATTCCAAACTTAGAGTTTACCCCAAAATAAAGGCTGCTATTTGCTAGATTTGTTATATTTAATATAATTTACTAATTTATTTTATTCAGGAATTCTGAGGTCCATACTGGGTCTTATGGTGTTTGATTGGGCGGGCTCCTCATCTGGCAGGTTGGTTTGGTGTAATGGTTGTGCTATCAGAAGTGAGGAAGTGGATGGACGTCCTGAGATCCTTTGGGGTGGTGATGCCCTGGTGGAGCGGAATACTTCAGCCCAGTGGAGGTTGGCTGGGGGAGCTTGTCAAAAGTCATGGCGTGGGTGATGAGAGGCTGGCAGGACATCATTGTCCACCATACTTCATCCTGAACCTATTCCTCCAGGATGGCAATTGCCAGAATGTCCACAATGTGACAGAGGCCGGTTTGCCGCACCTTAGCCCAGTATTCCCAGCAAGGCCACCTGACTGGATAGGAGCCTTAGTGGTTTGGTACAGCTATTGCCCTTTCCCTTGTGGGAGTGACCCCCATCTGGGTGTTTTGGGTTACGGCCTGTGGTGAGCTGGGCCTTGGGAGAACCACCTGTTACAACTTTTTGTATTTTAGGAGTGTCATGACACCATTTTATTGACAGGTTCATCTCATCATCCCATGAATTGAAGGACTTTAGTTTATTTAATACAGCCTCATTATTATCTGAGTGAAGAACAGGCAAATGAGTCAACCCATCAACATTTTTCTGGCAAGTTCTAGATTAGTTTTCAAGCTGCATATCATAAAGTTGGAGCTTTAATGCCCAACAAGCTAAACGTTGGTAGGATCTTCATATTTTGTAACTATTTCAAAGAGTCCTAATTGGTAAACACTTTGAAGGTAATAGTGATAATCCTACTCATATTGGAGATAATAATGAGGCATAATATGATGGAAATAAACCTGAGCTATCAAAATTGTTGGGGATACTCCCCAATGAAAAGCAAAGACTTGCTACATAAAGATAATCCCCAACTAATTTCAAGCCCTAAAATTGGGCAAGTCCAATTTATGCACCGAATAAATCCTAATTAGGTAATGAGCCATAGATTTTGGCTTAGTATGCATTATTTTGGACTGGGTAACCTCCCTGATATCCCTTATAATTTTGTTCCTAGCAAATAAAGGCTACTCACTTTTCGCCAATATTAAGCTAAATTGGTCTTTCTAATTATATATGGTAAATTTTAATAGTTAGGATAACTAAATCTAAATAAGTTATCCCGAGAAAATACTTTCAATCCAAGTAAAGTAAATATAAAAATGATCCAGCACCTAGGAACTTTGGGTTTCCTGGCCTTTAAATACAAAAAATGGTCTAAAAATTCCTTGGGCCTGACAGTAATTCCATGCAAAAAATGGCGGTATTGCTTTACAGCGAGTAATACAGAAAGGCACTCCTTTTCTGAAACGTTATAGTTGCATTTAGTTTCTAAAGCATCTTGATAAGGTGTGAAACTGGATGATCCAAACTGTTATCATCTAATTAAGCCAGGATAGCTCTAACAGCGTACTCTGAGGCATCAATAAATAAGATGAAAGGTCCACCGTAATCCAGATGGCGTAGGATAAGACGTTCTAATAGCAATTGCATAGGCGTCTCAAATTTGGACTTTTGTTTGGCACCCTAATAGAAAGGAATGTTCTTATCCAATAGACATACAAGAGGCTCACTAATCCGGGAAAACTTTGGGATGAACTGATGTTTAACCCCATCATTCCCAAAACAACTGAATAACTCATAAGTTCTGAGGTGGAGGCATTTTTGATATTGCTTTAACCTTATGTTGTAAGGATTAAATTCTTTCCTGTGAGATAGCATATACATGGAAATTAATTTTTTTGGAAACAAGTGCATTTCAAGGTTTCAACTTAATGGTAAGAATAATGAAGGCGTTGAAAAACTTCTTTTTAATGAGCCAGATGTTCGTTGAAAGTTTCAAAAAATTGTGATGTCAACATGATAGACAATCACACAACCAAGCTCAAGATCCTGTAAGATATGATCCATCCCCTTTTAGAAAGATGTGATTGCATTAAACAGCATCCAAAATAGTAAAGTGGATTCAAATGAGTCTTCACTGCAAATAAGGACACATTTCTTCTAATCTTGAGGTGAAAAGTCCATTTGTCAGTATCAGCTGGCTAAGTCCATAACGGATAATAAATTCAGAGTCAGAGAGTTGGGCCAGAGATTGTCAATGTAAGGGATAGGATAACTATTTTTTGTGAGGTTGCTCAGTTTTTAGCAGTCCATAACTACCTGATGACTCCTTTTTCTTATTTATAAGCAAGTGAAAAGATGATCAAATGCTTTGGTAAGTATTAGTTTTTCCAGCGTCTTGTAACTGTTTGGGTTCTGACCTCATATGTTGATCTTCAAATTTTAATTTATAATAAGGTTTAGACCAGAAAGGTATGGCATCACTAATATAAATTAGGTGGCTCCAACCCTTCATATGTCCATAGTTGGTATCAGCTTTAGAGAATAACACTTTAGTCCTCTAATAAAGAGCAAACTTTCAAGCTTTTCTGGGGTTAATTTATATGAAATATGAACGTTAAGCAAAGTATAAAACAAACTTTTCAGCAGGTAAGCCCATATCCTTCATAGAGCCGGTAAATTGAATCATTTTCAATATCCCCAAATCGGGATCAGCCTGTCTTTTCCAATATCCAGTTGTTTTTTTACTATAATTCCTTGTAGGTAAGATTTCACAATAGAATACTGTTAGTCACTGGTATGTTGAATCTAGTATATCAGGCAATACTTGAGGCTCAGAAGGACTAACTCCATTGATACTTAATATGTACAATAAGAAGCTTTGGGGGGCTTTATAATAAACTTACTAACCACTTAATGTTCACCAGGATTAATCAATATTTCTTCTGACGCTATATAATTTATCCCTCCAAAGCGTCCCTTGACTCAGGAAGTTTTGTTATACTTCATCCAGATATTATGTAATGCAAAGATAATGCAGAAGGGTACTCAATCAAACAAGATTATTCACTTGCCAGAATCTATATTGTTTAAGACTAAAGGAACCTCATAATTGATCAAGGAGAGATAATCCTGTTTCATGTTGATGCTTCCATCATAAGGAGCATAAATTGAGTGCTAATAAAATATCATACGTATTGTTGTCCAAGGCCACAGTGGATGCCAACAGGATGAGCTTCCCAAATTTAAATGGGTAGAGAGGAGAGGGCCCACTAGCGTGAGTGCTGTTGAGACCCACAGTTTCATACTCTTGGGAGTATTCCAAGTTGGGCGCCACCTTAGTTTCTTGATAAGTTTTGAGAAGCAACAATGATTGGGTACCCAGTGTCTAATATGGCCATAACCAAGACCTTGTTGATGATGACCACTACCTTGGTTATAGTTACAACAAAGTTAGGAGTGGGAATAGAACATCCTTAAGATGGAAAGTTGTGGTAATTTTGCGAGCTGTCTCAGAATAACTTTTCTTGAGGGATTGTAAGGTAAGAATAAGATGAATAGATCGTTTCAACAGGGAAATGAACAGGTCAGCATCACTACTGGTATCAATAACCTCAGGAAACCCCAGAACTTGGCTAAGATAGGTTTCATCTGGTATAATAGCCTTATTTGTTCTTTCAGGGTTCAACCAATCTGGAATCTCAACTTCAGCTGGTGCTCATAAGACATAATATCTAACATCTTCATAACTCCCTTCAGATTATTAAATAGGGGTTATCATTATAAGTCAATTGAGCAATAGAATTGGAGGCGAAGTCAGGCACACTAGATGCGTCAGAAATAGGGGTGCCTGTATTACACTGACATCTCCTTTCCCTGATCTTCAATGCCAGCTCTCTTCTTCCAACACAGTGTCATATTGCCAAATCTTTTTTTACAGTAGGCGCACTAGGGGCGCTCATTTCGCTTTGGCTTTGGCTTTTGATCATCAGTGACTAGTACTTGAGGTTTTGGTTATTGATTCTCAATGGCCAGTACTCAAGGCTTTGACACAACTCCTCGGGTAGTCTCAAACTAAAAAAATCTGCGACATCTAGCAAAGCCTCTTTGATATTGTAAACGTTTCAGAGTGATGTTTCACTGGGGTAACGTGCATCACTAAGGGAGTGTGAGAAGCCAACCCAGTCATGATGGCAGCAACGGCGTCATCAATAAACATCTTAGAAGTTAACATTATTTGGGCTTCAATGTAGAACCTTTCTTGTAATTGGTAATTGCTTCTCCACTTTTTATGATGATTTGCATAAGGGCCTGCTTTTTCATGCTTAGATACTGTTTCAAGTCAAACTTGTCAATAAGTGCCTAATTAACCTCCGCCTAGTACTAAAAAGTATCTATATGAGAAACTACTTCCTCTTAGGCTATGAAAATTAGGAATGAGAGGAATTTCTTGACTTTCTGGTGATTAGTGACCCTTCCATGGCCAATTTATAGACGTATTTAAATGAGGCAATGCTATTTTTCTGGGACAAACTTGTCCTTAAATGTGGTTTAACCGAGATGAGGTCACTTCCATTAGATCATGGACAGCAGGAGCATCATTTCCCATAGTCTCCAAGCAGAAGTTCATTTGGTCACATGAGTGAGAAAGCCGGCCAAATTGCTCTTAATTGGATTTAATCCTAGTTTTCATGGCTTCAGGGGTCTTTCAGGAGGCGGATTCACAAGCGTCATTCTAGCCTCTACTGTCAGCTTGTGAGTTTTAAATTTGCTAATCCAGCTCCTCAGCTTCTTAACTTTAAACCAGAGGTTAAATAAAAGAGAACTTAGCTTTGTCAGTCAGCTTCCACTACACAAACCCGCTTTTTAAGCTCCTCTTTCATTTGCTTAATTCCTCATCATCATGAGGGTGGGATCCTTTTGAATGCAGGTCAACTTAACCTGTTCTTAGAAACTCTCAACTTGAGTCAACCTAGAATATACATCTTTCAACATATCAGCTCCTTCAATGGTGATCTTAACACCGAGATTCCATTTCAATTTCATTGAATCATCAAGCCAAATGCTTGTCATTTTCAAGTGATGCCTTCAGTTTCAACTCTTTCTACAACTGAAACACCTTGACTTCTAAAGCGGGAATGGACCCATGGGATTCTTGTAAGGGGTGCCATTCGAGTTCCTCAATGCATAACAAGGCTTTAGCCAGTTGTTTCTCTAAAGCGGCTATTCTTTGTTCATCAAACTGCTGAGAAGTAGACGCTTGAGACAATAGCTCACTGTTAGTTTTCTTTTTATGTTTCGTAAGTTTCTTCACAAATTCTTCAAGTAGAGTGCAAGTCTACTGGTGGACCTATCTAACTCTTAAAAAAGATTTTCATGGCCTCTTCCACATGCTTCACTACGCCAGTATCAATGGTATTAAGTCGCTCATGTAGCTGAATAGTAAATCTGCAGTCAACTTCTATGTAAGATTTAGGCTTTCCTACATGATAAGAGGCCAAGCTATAGGAATTGCCATAAGCTATTTCTAGTGCAGCATGATTCACCAGGTGGCGTTGCAGATTCTCATAGTGTACTCCCATCAAGTGGATAATGGATACATAGTTTTGTGTAAACTATGGATGTATTAGTCAAGTTTGTGAGTTGACTTATTAGTGTCTGGGATAGTGTGGGTTTTATAAAGAAACATTAGGCGATCTTCTGTAAGGAAGATCTCTCACGGGAATCAATAACCCCAGGGTATAGCGTTGGGACATTTGATATGACATATTATCCAGAAGATTAGATTACATATAGCTGTTTTTTCCACTAAGGGATTGTATACTCTGGATGTAATAGCTATAATTTTAATGATAACTAATGTTCAAAATATTTTTAAATGTTATCTGATCAGTCAGGTGTTGATCCACCATTTTAGTCATGTTTAATTGGGGTGATTGCTGACAATTGTATTTACTTTGTGGTTGGACGCTGATTAGCTGGTTATTAATTTATTCTTAGTTACTTGATCAGGTTTTGTAACCAACTAATTAAGGAATCTATTTTTGGTTGCTGAAGCCTCAATAATGCTTCTAATATTAAAGCAAGGTTTAACCCTTTAGGTTTTGTGGTCTGCGGTTGATAGGTAAAGGTCCCATTACCTGAGCAGACTGCTAGCCCATGAAAAGGTAAGCCGCCAAGGTTGACTGAATATTTTAAAGACACCTTCCTTAATCACCCATGAAGAGTTCATGAATCTAGTTAGAGTGCAATTCAACTAGGAATGTGATGTTGGTCCTCATGGGTGCATTCTCAGAGAAGCTAATCTATAAGAAACGGCTTCCAATTCACAGTGAAGCGCCAGCAGAAGAGCTTCTCCAGATATCCTTAACGAATTCCCTGACTTTTAGTAAATACATAAGACTAAAATAGCGCATTTACTTTTTTAGTTTATAACTTTAAAAAACTTGTTGTATATTAAGCTCTTAGTACAATAGTTTAAGCATTGAATATTCTTCAAGTTGCAGTATATCAGCTATTAAGAATTCCTCCCATATCTGCGTGAAGAGAATAGGGAAGAGTTCCCTACCAGTTTAAGAGATACCTTCAAGCTTTGGAAGGTCAAGCACCTGTTTATCGTTGGATTTAACGTTCAACCTGGTTTTTGAGGAAGCTCAACTAAGTAATAGTCTTCATACTATTAATGTCTATCATTATTCACTTAAATTCAATAATTCAATCAACGCAGTTGTTAAGAACTTGTGCAATTAATCATAGAGCCAAAGCGAGCTGCACAACATAAAATTCTTTGGTACACAATTATCAGAGTACAGGTGCTCAAAAGTTAACGTATAGTATGCCATGAGCCAGGTCTCTAACCACTATGGTAGCCAGCCAGGTAATCCGTCAAGACTCAGGTATAATCACGCGGTCAAACTGTTCATCTTAAAAGGTGATGGTACGGTGCTATCCAATCAATTTTCCTCTGCATCATCCCCATTTTTTATCCAACCAGTAATGCTAGTTACAAACAAACTTCCATCTTGTTTATAATAAACCTTGTGCTTACAGGTAGCCCATGTAGTGTGCATCACTTTATTATAATTTGGCAAAAATTTTATTGCAATTGCTTAACTGTGGGATTTTAACAATAAAACAGATGTGGGAGTGCCAAAATAATTCTCAGCTGCTTGTATAATTTAAGAGTATAAAAAACCACACTAATTTATTCCCAATAAGTTATCTGGGTGAAATATATGATACTTTATTAGAGTAATGTTAGAATTGCAAATGACCACATAATCCAACCTTTTAACCAATTATAAGATTTAATGATTAAATAATTATATAGGATTGGAAACAGTGGCGATTGATGGTTTATCATTGGGCATCATCCCCAATGATATTTGAGGTCAACGACTAATGAAATTATCATTGGGAATCATCCCCAATGATATTTGAGGCCACTGACAGATGAGAATTTCGTTGGGCATCATCCCTGACGAAATCAAACTATAATTTGATATGGGAATAACACCCAATAGTCAAATTATAGAGAATTATTCAGAGTGGAATGGATTTGAGTTGTCAGAAACTACCAAAGCATTCAAATGCCAGAGGAAGAGTAGAATCGTCATCAGCCAAAACAATTGGTTTTGAGTACCTAGTACCAATTGTTTGGTCCGCCAAACGCCCAATGATTATGCTGCATAAGAACCCAAGGCAATGGTACCCGACGAGATTTGGTGCCTAACACTGAGGGTCAAACCAATATAGGAGCACAAATAATTCCTAGTGGACAGTTGAAAAGGTGTGTGCCGATTCTAGTTATAAAAACCCCAAATTATTCCCTATTAAAAATAGATCAAATCTTGATAAAAACTTTATTGTTTACCATTAGTTTAGACATTATTTTAAGAGAAGAGTGCAAGGATCAGATATCCTTAAGTTAGTTTTATCAAATCTCCGCTTGGCTCTGCATATAGAGAATAGTGAATTGTTTTCTACCAGATTTAAATATATCTTCAAGTAAAAAGAAGCACCTGTATAGCGTTGGACAATTCACTTAACGTGGCATTTGGGTTATAACTCTGATAATAGCTTTCATACTGTTATTGCCCCAAACTATTAAATAAAATAAAATAATCAACGCCAGGATCCACGAATCTGTGCAGTTGAAATATAGGGCCAGAAGCGAGCAACCATCCAAGCCCAAGATTTTAACAGTTAATCACTCCCATTACTTGTGGTACTTGGAGGTTGATATTGGGATGTGAGAATGGATTCAGTATAGGAAGAGAGTAATGAGGTTTGGTGAAAGTACAAACCAACCTATAGAACTTGCAAAAATCTTTTCACCCTAATATGGCTTAACTCTGGGTTAATGATTGGCGGCAAGTATGACATATCCAAGTGGTAACAATTTAATATAATTACCTAATCAGCCATCTTGATATATTTTCATCTTAGCTAATCACTGGATGTCTTAATTTTTGACTGGTGGGTAAAATTTCTTCACACTTTGGAACCCCTTTCAAGCCTATAAAAAGGGGGGTGTTCAATTAATAGGTAGAATTAAATTTAAGGTAGTGCGTGGGCAGACTTACTCATCAGTTGGTCTATTCCTCCAGGGGTTTGAGGGGACAATATTAACTTAATATAAGCTATATGGCCAAGGGCTAGGATTAAAGTTACTACTTTGATATAAACGATTTAGTCAAAAGTAGGAATGAGAAATATATGTAAATTTTAAACTATTTGACCCTGAGAATATCTTATCAGCTAGCTGTAAGTCCACTTGTCCAACAGTGTTCCAGGCTGGTCTAACTAATTTCAGCATGCTCCATGGTATAATAGAGCGACCACAGTTTTGGTTTTTTCTTCACCCTTTCCCAAACAAGGGGTGCTGCGTTGGTTTTGTATAACAAATGGAAACTGTTCTCATGATTGTAGTTTTCCCCCAAAGTTAGGAAGTTCCTACTAGCCCAGCCATTAATAAGGGCTCCTTCCATCCAGTGAGTGGAAGTGCTGGGTCCTTATTGCTCTTTACAGCTGGGCCAACCTGGTCAGGTTATAATCATGGGGGTGTTGTTCATCCCTGCAGTCATGTCCAAGTTTCCTCGACTTGCTGCTATATCCTCAAGTTGGGGCATTTGAGAAGTCAACTCAGATGCTCCAGAGGAGCCATTGTATGCAAATTCACTGGTTCCCAAGTTGTCCATGGCGGAAGTAACAAAGTCCAGGTATGTACGTGCAATGGATACCATGGAATCTTCTCATGAGGATGGCCTGGGTAATGGTTCAGTGGTTATCCGATTCCATCTGGAGGAGTCCTAAATTTATAGATAAAATAGGTAAAGCATACTTTAGTTGCCAGTTAAGATCCAGTTGGGCTCTAATGGCTTCTGTTAAAGCTCTCTTGGCCACAGGATCCATTGATAATTTTAGGAGTTTTCAGTTAGCTCCATAATTAGAACTTGATTTGGATGTCAGATCCTCAGTTTTTTGTGCATTGGTGCCTTGACGGCATGTTACCCATTGAGATGTCATTTGGGATTTTGCCCACCTTTACAGCCTCCTAAATTACCTGTGGATCACTAGGGGATAATTTTCCTGATGGTGAGTGACTTGGATAACAAATAACCCAAATTTTGGGTTTTTATGTTTAAGGGACTTTAGGTGATTCACCAGGTTTAGATCCATCTGGGGAAAATTTGGGTGAATGCTTAAGATCTCCTCGATCAGAGTTTCTGACAAAATGGGGGCATCCAATAGTTAATTGATGATAAAATATTTGATGTACCAATTAGGATTGTTTGGGTTTCATCACTGACTGATTGGGAATCTCTTGAGCCGTTGCAAGGCGAATGATGCCATTTGAAACTAGTGAAATAATCAGGTGGTTTGAGACCTGCCTTAATTGGTAAAGAGACCCATTACCTAAGCTGGTCACTCGCCAAATATGGTTGATTTGCTGGGATTAAGTGGAAAACATTAGGGACACGATTTCTGACTATGTTTGTTTTAGGCCTCAAGGTTGTCTGATGAAGAATCCTAACCAGATGGAGAAGACCATCGCTGGTGAGACATCAAAATGAAGTTCAAAGTCAACGGCTGCCATTTCATGGCTGAGGCGCCAACCAAGGAGTTGTGCGCTAATTTCCTCTATAAGTTCCCTGATGATTCACATTACTAAAAGAGATAAATTCTAATGGAGATTACAAAGATCTATATTGTATTAAGTTCTATTCATTTTCAGTGAAATATTGTTGTTGTATACAATAATTGTGGACTCTTTTGTCATATAAAGAGTAAGCTTTGAGGATCCTTAGAAGAGAAGCTCACCTAGCAGGGAATCTCCGCAGACTCAGCATGGCAAAAGAAAGGCCGTAAACTTCTGGATCTAAGTGGATCAATTTAGGCGGGTAAGGGAAGAAGTCCCTATAGTTGACATCAAGAGTATTTCAGGTCTAATGTTAAACCATTTTGGGGTTTATCTATGCAACTACAGATAATAGTCGTCATACTATTATCTATCAACTATTAACTACTATCAGGCAACGTGAATCATGCACATATAGAACCTTTGCAGTTAACAGTTGGAGTTTTTAATTGGTAAAGAACCCAGGATTGTAAAGTTTGGTACTCACTATAAGATTAGCAAACTTCTAATTCTTACAATTGGTGCTCAAACAGGGGAGTAGTTGAGTTGGATAAAACAGTATAAGATTTCATACAAGGAATAATTAAAAACTTTGGAGTTGGCAACCATCAGTAAGAACGCCTTGAATTCTGCCAATCATCAATACTTTCTGCCTTGGAGGAAGATTCACCAAGATTGAGGAAAGAGTCGATTATATCTCCAATGTCAGCAATGAGTTACTAGAAAAAGTAACGTCATTATAGAAGAAAGAAGAAAATCTAGTTTAATAAGTTTTTATCTTGGAAAATGAAAGAGAAGTGGATTGCATTTGATTGAATTCACTTAGCGCAGACATAGAGCGTCTAGTGAGGCAAGTCAAATAGGTAAAGACTCATAGATGTGAATGGGATCCCTGTAATGCAACTGATACCAAAGAAAGGACCCCAAGGACTCCAGTTGGGAGGTTGATTTTTCCCAGAAATATGGTGACTGCATTTACAGCCATTTCAGAGATGACATCCAAAATTAATCCTCAAGTTAGTCAAGTAGCTGAACTGAGAGTGGCGGCTAGAGAAGCTTTTGAGTAATTTAGAGCTACGCCAAATTACCCACATTCTATTGGGATAATGCCCCTGCGTTCTTTTAATTTTTTGACATGACTATATTTAGGTATGGCGATCGCCAAAAAGATTTGATAGTGATGAACTGTTTGGACACTGACTGTCAAAACTTGGTGTTACCCCATCTAGGGGGGATAGTTGGTCTTACTAGGAGGCCAAGGCTGACATAATGAAAGTTTTTGGAAGTCCCACACATATGTAAAAGCACAAACAGGAAGTTATGGGAATCCAATACCAGAAGGATGAGTTCTTAGTGAGTTTTGCCAACTAATTTGACCAAGAATTACAGACTTTGGTCAGAGCAAAAGTACGGAATAATTTTGATTCATAGATTGTGTTGCAAGCGGCCCTTCATCTCTATCACAATTTACATCAAATGGTGCCTTCCATGTTTGCAACTGAAACTACCACCTCACAAATGGCGGATCATTTGAGGATAATATGAACCATATTTGAGGCCCTAATCGAAGCTTCAAGCTAAGTCCAGTTTAAAATTGAATCCTACAAAGTTCCTGAGACTTTAAGGAGTTCAACTATTTAAATTGCACTGGGAATCAAGCCTGAGGAGTCCAAGTGGGCAGACAAGAAAGACAATTTCTGTTATCAGTGAAGAGGAAAAGGACACTTCGCTGCTAAATGCAAGAAGCTAAAGGATTAGATTAATGTGTCAGGCAAACCAGGCCAAACCTGCACAGGAGTCAGGAAAAAGGCCTGCAACCTAGACAGGGAACAGTATAAAGCTGTGATTAAACCCATTCCCCCCAATATCTTATTTAAAGAAATTGGCATTAGTGATCTGTTTGTTGATAATGATGTGCAGTACCAACTATATCAAGTGGTCAATTTAGATGACAACGCAGTAACCAGATCCTGAGTCAAGGGGATTGACATTGAAAAAATTAAGCAAGTTGCTCTCCCATATGCATGACACCTAGTGCACAAGAATTAATCTTCATAATTCAGAAGATCTGGACAAGGTCAGATTAGATGTGGAAAACCTGTCTATCCCTATTGGCGTGATTATGGAACCATTTTATGATCTATTAACGCGCTTTATTTAAACCCTCTATTTGGAAAGAAAAAACGCCATGATACGCTCAGTAAACACCACTTTACAATACTCTAAGTGTATGTATATTGATGCGATGTTTAGTTGATTATGAGTGCAGGTAGTAAGTGATAGTGTAACGCCTATCAATATTGTCTTGACCAGTTTGGTGAAGAATATCTGTTTCTCACCTGATTTGGAGCATAGGAAAGAATATGAAACATCTGGGCCAAATACTACCATTTCCTTTGGAGCATATAGCGCTTTACACTCCAATTTAAATCTTTAGTGGTATCCGCCCCTGCAATAGTTTTGGCCAACCCAAACTACAATATTATTATAGGGACTGAGTTTCTAAAAAAGTAAGGAGTTAAATGTAACTTTGAAGATAATACGTTGAACATATTGGGTCAGACGTTACTGCTTGTATATTAGAGAGATGGGGAAAATCCACTGACCAGGAGAAATAATTTCATCAATCTGATATACAAAGATGGCATTGTCTTAATTTGCTAACAATTAGTTTGGCCAAAAGCAAAGATAAATGCTGACTGAATCCTGTAAATTTGGGGAATTTTGTTGCAAATTAAGAATTTGATGACTATACTTCCAAGATCGCAGATCATAGTCAACATGAGATTGATGTTGGAGATACATGAGCTGTTGTATGGAGAAGTTGGTAGCCCCTAGAAGAAGTCCAGAGTAGAGTTATGGGTGACTACTGGAATAGTTATGCTAGGTCATGGAAAACTTCGAGTTCTCCTGGAAAATTTGAGTGGAATACCAATGAGGATCAAGAATAATCAGATCATTACGTTTGTCCATTTGATCCCAATGGCGGAATTGAGAAAATTCCATGATTTTAGGGCCCTCAATGAGATGGAATTACTGGCAGGGGTGACTGAGAGCATCATTCTATTGGTCAATCAAGAGCAATTTGCTGATCTGATGGAAAGATCAGGAGGAGATGCTTGAACAAAATTTGAAATGTATCAGGAAGTACTTTAGGAAAATCAAGATTTGGGATGTGCATGGAATGTCATCCATAATGTTGACACTGTGGAAAATTTGACAATAATGAGACTGATCTGATGGTCAAAGGATGATGAAATGGTAGTGGAAGAAGAGATCAGCAAACTATTAAAGCAAAGGCTTCTAATTCCATCATTGAGTCCCTGGGAGAGCCCTATCTTAAATTTTATTTGAGGTAAGCTGACCAGGGGACGGACATTACCAATACAAAACATAATAAGCGAAAATAAAAACACAAACCAAAAGCCCTAAATGTGTGGTGAGATACCAAAACAAAAAGAAAATAACCTACCAGGTGTAGCAATAGTGAACTGCTTATCCCACCATGGCGGAAGGGGAGGGGGGTCAGGTGGATTACCAATTTCATCTTCACCATTGAAGAGGCGGATCAAAGCTGAAAGCAAGGGGGTTGGGGCATCTGAAGGATGTGGGTCAAGGTGAAAAAGATAATTGTTAAGATCTTTAGTAACAATCTAGCCTGGAGCATAGCCTTTAGAAGTTCAGCAACATGGTGTTCAGCTTGTATGCGTGCATTGGGAAGCTGGAAAAATTTGTGATATTGGATCTGGTGATAATTGTGGTGGGGGGAAATTCTGCCAATGCAGCCACATGCTTGACAGCGGAAGTGGCAGTTTCATGTAATTGTTCAATTTCCCTTTTTGCAACCTCAGGGAAATCAGCAGGGAATTTGGATAATTTTAGCCCTTCTTTAAGTTCAACAACCAAAGTGCCTTGGCTGCTTGGAGATGGCGACTATCATGTTAAGCCACTACAACCTCAGAAAGCTGATGGTCGCTCAAGAACGGGGTAGTAGTGGGTTAGGGATATATTTTTTTGGACGGGAATGGGGCATCAGAGTCTGAAGGCAAATATGGTTCTGAAATTAATTGGAAAGTACAGAGGTCGAAAAGTTTCCCTAGATTCAGTTATTTCATCCAATAAGCCCAATGGATTTTGGTTGAGTAGAATTGATTTGGAGAGACATGGCTGTGATCAGGTAAATTTTGAGGTGGGAAATTGGTTGGTTTGAATTTGGGTCCAAACATGCACCTGATTGGGTATATTGTGAGAAATTTGACTGGCTTGGGTTTTGTTTGCAAAGGTTTGCTGATTTCTCAAACGTTCAGCTGGAGGGGTGGGGGCATCCGCAATCCCCACCAAATGCTGTTTGTGTGGCCTCATGTGTGTGCTTGGCGGTTTCCACATTTTTGAACTATGGCAACAGGCCTTTTATGAGTGGTCCAACTCATGGCAGAGGGGGCAAACTGTGCAGCTGTATTAGTGCGAGCCCAAAAGAAGTGATCCGGTGCAGATGGGATATAGGCATGTGTGGGATGTGCTGGGCTATGGTTGGCTGGTGGGGGGTAATGGTGGCCATTGCCTGTGGTGCTGCTAATCATACAGCACCGCTTGGGACAAAAAATGGAGGATGGGGTCTATGCCATATTTTTACAAATCTTTCATCAATTCTTCATAGAGTGTTTGAGGGGGAAGGTGTGAAGGAAGGTTTGCAAAGGTTACCACAAATGTGGTATCACTGGTGAGGCGTGTACGGGTGGTGGAAATGGGTGTGTTTTTATAAATTAATGGCATAGCTGCTGCGGTGGCTGCATCTTCTTCAGTTGGAAAGCCTATATAAAAATAGACCTTTTAAGGGCGGAAGTTAATAAACCCAGATGGTGTAAACGTGGCTGTTGCCAGCTCAATTATTGCTTTGTTGGCATATGGGAAGAGGCATCTGTATTTGACATGTAGGCAAAAGCGAATATTAGATCAGGGTAGGGCTAGGGGGTGAGGAAGGTTGGATGGACTCATTATAAGTGTAATAAGTCCCTTGGAGAGACAAATTGACCTGATGCATTAGGTGGGCTGGATGAGCCAGTCTTCACGCATTTTCCTGCTGGGTAGAAAACTCTATCAGGTGGAACACCGCTGCCCCATACTGGGGCAGCAGGTGGTGATCCACAGATATAAAAAGAAAAACTGTTGCGGTGTAGGTGGTGATGGAAAATTAACAGCTACTTTTAATCAAATCGCTCAAAAATGATGTCAAGCGGAAAGAAAAGTCAGGAGAGCCCTATCTTGATTGTGAAGAAGAAGGATGGATTTAATCAGGTGGTGATCGATTAATGGAAGCTGAGTAAAATAACAAAGAAGGATTTGTATCCACTACCACAAATTGACAATGTATTAGACTAATTAGGAAAAGCGAAATATTTTCCCACAATAAATCTGTTTTCAGTATTTTAGCAAATTTATTTGCCAATGAAAGAAAAGGAGAAATGTGCAATCAATTACCGCACAGGGGCTGTATCAACTGACTAGGACGCCCCAAGGTCTTTATAATGCACCTGTGACGTTCCAGAGGGCCATGGATGCCATAATAAACGACTTGAAGTTGTCATGAGTCCTGGTTTACTTGGACGACATAAATGTTCAGTAGGACATTTACTGACCATTTACACCGCTTGAAAGAAGTATTCAAGATTGTCCGTGGCTAACCTTGAGATCAAGCTGAAAAGTTCCACTTCTTAAAAAAAGAGTTGGAATATCTGGGGTTTGTCATCAACTCTAGTGGGCTGCAGCCTCAAACCCAGAAGATTGGTGCCATAGATTGGATGGCCATCCTGAGAAGTGTCTGAGATATCCAAGTGTTCCTTGGAATGGTCAGATACTACTGAAGATTTAGACGGAATTTTGTGAGAATTGCCAAGCCCCTCTTTTATTTGCTGAAGGATTCAAAGAAAGGATTTGTTTGGAATGAAGAGGCCCAGAGTTCTTTCAATGAGTTACGCCGGTATATGATATATTATCCAATATTGAATATCAAATTTTAAATGAGAATTCACAGTACAGACCAATGCTTCAATGACGGCAATTGGCGCCATCCTGAGTCAAGTAGATGAGCTTGGGGATGAGCATCCAGTAGCTTATGTGATACAGACGCTATCAGCAGCAGAACGAAATTACACTGTTACTGAGCGTGAATGCCTTGTGATGATTTACACCTGATTCAGTTTCAGGTGTATATTCATGGAATGCTTTTTAAAGTGGTGAAAGACCACTCTTCCCTGCATTGGCTGCATAATCTGTAAGTCCTGGTGACCAGCCCCTACAACTGGATAGGGAGCAGAATTCCTTTCAGACAAAAAAGGGGCCCAAAGGCCCAAGTGGACCCCCTGTTGCAGTTGAGCGACTTGGCGCATGTGGTAGATGAGAGCTGGGTGACTGCCCTTCCTCTTAAAGATAATCAGGTCTCACCCCTCCCCATCCTCAACCCCGGTAAGACTAATAGGGGGACCTGCCAGGTGATTATAAAAGCCAGGGGCCATGGGCGGGACCCTGGGACCCCTCGCTCACCAGGGAAAACATACCAAAATTTTGAGGATATAGCCAGTGCTAGTATCGGAGCCTGGTCTGCAAATTTCAGGATGAAGGAGCCAGTCCAGACTGGCCAGGTCCAAAAATCATATTAACACGCGATTTGGGTTTCAAACCAGGTTACAAGAGACTTGGACAGTTGCCCCTACCTCCCAAGACGGATCTGGGAAGTTCAGATCGCATAAATAATCAGATCGAGAGTTTGGACCAGGTTGCAGACGACACAGCACCAAGGCCACAGCCCCCAAGAACAAACCCGGGGAATTTAAACTGTGTGAACAGCCTGACTTGAATGGTCAGGTTCTGTATTGGTACCATCAACCTGGTTTGGCACCAAAAATTCAGAAAAATCTGCAAAAGTTTTTTTTTGATTTTTGCCAAGATCTTGGACATCCCCCACCCTCCCACCTACCAGCCAACCAAATCCTATCGCTGATCCCCAATCACCCAATCCTTTGACATACACACTATGCGATTCTCCCAATACTTAAGGCAACTGCCCTGCTGAGGGGCAGTTGTCAGTTTTTTCTCTAATCTTCCCGCGCTTTGCACTAAAATAAAATCTGAATATCCAGAAACGCCTTGCCGCGGACTCTGCCTATTTATTTTTCAAAAATTCCACCGATCAATCTGGTGAAGTGTGCCGCTGTCCAAATAATCATTCTGATGATTGCCAAATGGGTCATCCAGTCACTTGACCCTGCCACGCGGCGGCAGATCATATCCACTGTAAACTGCCTCGCCCCTGATGACAGAGTCAATTCTCTGTCCATTTTCGTGTACCCATCTAATGCAAATCCATCCGTTGGCTTTGCTGCTGGGATCTCTGAGACCACTTCCCTATTGGAGCAGCCTCAGGCCGCCCCCACTCCAGTGCTTGTGAGCTTGGCCCCCACACCTGGCTTGTCCGCCACTGGTCCCACCCACCTGAGGGCTCTGGAGCACCCCGCCCAAGGGGATCTTGGCCCTAACACTTGCCGTGGGTCCATTTTCCTCTCTGACAGCACCCCTTTTCGCGCGGTGGGTTCTGTGCCACTTCTCGCTGGTGCACGAACTCACCTACTTAGAACTGAAGGCCAGCAACTGCAAACCCTGGAGGAGTCATCATCCTCCCTGCCTCTCCCGCCCTTGGGGGTTGCCCCCACAAGACTCGCGGTTGCCCCCATTGCAACCATCTAGTTTGCCTTAGGGGCCTTCAGTAAGTTAATGATTCTTTACTTTCCTCACATCCCCAATAGATCTCCCCTTCTTCTAGTTGCACGGATCGCTGTGCCCTTGGCATTCTGGGCTCTCCACTAGGTGCTCACACACCCTGACTGGGAGCCCAGTCTAATTCTTATCAGCCACATCCATGACATAATGAACTGACCAGAAACCTTGGCTTTCTCCACCCTCCTCGCTAGCACTGGAAAAGTGTTGGCCTACGCCCTTACCCTCAATGTACTCTCTCTTTGTGACCTAGCCTTCTCCTGCTGGTCGGTGCCTCATTCATCTGAGCATGCTGCCAGGCTGTGTTGACCTGGTCCCCGCCCCACCAAGCCCTGGTGACAAGTGTCACTCCATCAGTCAACATGATAGGGTTGGGATCCCCCTATCCCTTCTGATGAGGTGGACGACCAAATCCTGGGTGTCCTGGCAGAACTTCAGGTGTGCTTTACTTCTGATGGGGGGAAATCCCTCCTTCCCTCTGATGCCCAGCAGAGCGTAGCTCTCCTTGACGCCCTAGTTGGGGATGCGCGCCACAGGGTCAGGGGAGTGCTCCACTCTGCTGCTAAGTCTGGGAACCCCGCCCCTCTACTGGCGCTGGTCACTTTTGCAGTCCAGGCTCCTGAGTCTAGACTGGCGCGCCTCCTCCGTCTCATCACACTAGGACAGACAGCCATGGACCTACCCTCCCTGATTGAAGCCTTCACAGTCCTGGCTCCCACGGTGTCCATCCCTCCCAAAATCGTCATCTCCGCCTTCTGAGCTGCCTTAAACCCCACTGCGGCTGCCCATGCATCTTGGAACCCCCTCCCCAGGTCCTTAGAAATTGCTTCCTTGTTGCTTGTGAGATTGGGGCCAGGCCCTTCCATACCCCCACGTGTGCTGTTGCAGCTCTTGAGGTACCGCGTGCCGCCCCCTCTCCCCCTGCCAGTGGTCGCGGCCAAGGGAAGCGTCCCCAGGCCTCGCCACTCTCTGCGCCCCCTCTGTACCCACCTTGGGTACCTTCCCCTCGGAAGAGACCCTGCCTGCCGCACCTACTACTCATACCCCATATCAGGAGAATGGGTCCTCGATCCCCCAAAGTTTAGAGCCTTCCCGTCTTGGTGCTATCACCCCCCAGTTAACCTGGAGGCCCTTTTGAAGAGAGTGGAGCAGGCATACGCATCAACCCTTGCTAACCCATTTGGGACAAGGATGAAGCAGAAACCCCTCCCCAGTTACAGACCTGCTCAGCGCCTCTTGGTCAATTTCTTCTGATGATGGGTCATGCCCCCTCCTCGGCTGCCCTCTCTCTCGCCCATCCCAATAAAGAGGATCAAGCCTACTTCTTGTTACCTATCTCTTTCCCCTCGGAGTTGGGTGAATGTACCATGCAAGCCCTCCTTGACACCAGAGCGGCAGGCAACTTTATCGACCTCAGTGTGGCGCATTCCTTGGACCTGGCAATGTAAGAAGCCTCATCAGACCTGGGCGCCTCATCAGAGCCCATTAAGTCTTACTGCATCCAACGCCCATTGCACTTCTCCATTCACGATTTTGGGTTTAGTGACCACTTCTCAGCTGTACAGGACTTGCTCTACCCCGTGATCTTGGGGTGGTCTGGTGGCGGTGACAGCAGGTCTGCATTAATCTTGCAAATAACACCTTGTTGTTCTCAAACCTCAAGTTGAGTGGAGAGCTTCCCTTGTTGAAAACCCTCCCCCTGGGCACATCCCTTGGCTCCATTTCCCCCCTGATCTCACTCCTATTGACATCCCTTTGGACTTCCCACCTTTCTAACCCCCTACAAGTCCATCTTTGACATGTCTCTGGCTTCCGAGCTCCCCCTACACTCCAAATACAACCTAACGTTTCAGCTGATGGTTGACCTAGTCAAGATCAACTGCCCCCTCTACCCCTACACTGAGGAAGAGGACAAGGCTTTGGGGATTTGGCTAGATGAGATGTTAGAGAAGGGGTGGCTTATCATGAAATCTTCACATGTGGCCTCCCCCATAGTTTTCGCTTGGAAATCAGATGGCACCTGCGCCCTTGTGTCGACTATGGCCACCTCAACAACATCACCATCCTTGACCCCTACCCGTTGCCCTTAGAGCAAACCATTTCCCAACCCATCGGCAAATCCCAGGTTTCCTGAAGTTAATCTGGTAAACGCCTTTAATCAGATAAGGGTGGTGAGAGGACAAGAGTGGCTCACAGCTATCCACACCCGCCGGGGTCTTTTTCAGTTTAGAGTGATGCCCTTTGGACTGAAGAACGCTCCGGCCACCTTCCAACGCCTCATCTATGATGTGCTTGGGGACTTGCGCTTCTCATGCGCTGTAGCCTACATAGATGATATTCTGATCCACTCCCTTACCCCAGAGCAACACGCTAAGGATCTAGAAGCAGTGGTGGCAGCCCTCCACAAGGCAGGGCTCTTCGTAAAACCCTCAAAGTGCAAATTTTTCTGGGATGAAGTGACCTTCTTAGGTAACCTCATCCTGAAGGATGAATATGCTGTTCTCCCTTCTAAGCTCGAGGCGATTCAGCCTTGCCTACCCCAACTACACAGAAACAACTTTAAAGTTTCCTCAGCGCCATTACCTTCTTAAAAAGATTCTCCCCAGCCCTTTCCCAACTGGCAGCACCCCTTCACCACCTCACTGGGAAGAACGCCCCCTACTAGTGGTCCCCAGAATGCCAGCAGGCCTTTGAGTTAATCAAAGAGGTTTTCCTCACCGCCCCAGTCCTGCAGCATGCTGACACCTCCTGCCCCTTCATTGTAGCCTGCAACACCTCGTCGGTGGTGGTGGGCGCTGTGATGTTACAGGAGCATGAGGGGGTCAAGCACCCAGTGGCCTACTACTCCCGCAAATTCAGCTCCACAGAACAAGTGTGGTTAATATATGACAAGGAACTAGCGGCAGTGGCGTGGTCACTCACCCATTGGAGATACCTCCTGCAATGGCCCAGTATGAAATCACTGTTTGGACTAACCATAAGGCATTACTATACTAATGCAAACCCCAGAAGTTGGGGCACCGGCAAACTCACACATACCAGGACCTATGTGGGTTTCACTTTAAATATGAATTCATAAAAGGCACCCTGAATGTGTTGCCAGACTGCTCAGCCGGAACCCATCTCTATCACCCAATGGAAGAGAGGACTCGCTAGAGCTTACTACTGTAGTGTCCCCCTCCCAAATCCTCTCCTCAGCCCCCCAATGGTAGCTTTTGCTGACCTTGCCCCCGACGCCCCACCTCCTCCTCCGCGTCCTCGCTGCCCAGACCTGTTGCCCTGAAGGATTAGAGCTTTATACTGACCTAGAGTCTATGAGTTAGAAGAGAGCCCCATATACTTTGTGGGAGGGAACCATCTGGTTCCGCGATCAGGTTTGGGTCCCCCATCCCTACATAACTGTGTTATCGAGGAACACCATGTTCTCAAGACTGTTGGGCACCCCAGCATAAAGAAGTGCGCAGATCTTATAAAGAGAACTTATAATTGGCCAGGGTCCTCAAAGGACATTCCCTCCTGGATCTCTCGCTGTGTAACCTGTGCCCGGGCAAAAATCAGATCATTCTGGGAAGAAGGGGTTGCTACACCCCCTACAGCAGGCTGAAGGCCCATGGACCTCAGTCTCAGTAGATTTCATCGTGGAGCTCCCCCCCTCAAATGGCTCAGATACTATTATGGTAGTCGTTGATCGTTTTACCAAGTTTGCCCTCTTCATCCCCTGCCTCTCCTCTATTACTGTGGTAGAGACCGCAAATTTATTTGTCAACCATGTCTTTGCCATGTTTGGTCTCCCCAAAGAGATAATGAGTGACAGGGGACCCCAGTTCACCACCCAGTTCTGGGAAGAGTTGCCAACCCTCCTCAGCATCAATCCCTGCAGATCCATGGCCTACCACCCCCAGTCCAATGGGAAGACTGAGCGGGTGAACCAGGTACTGGAGAAGTACCTGCGCTGTTATGTGACAGCCTCGCAGGACACTTGGGCCAAGGACCTGCCCATTGAACAGTTAGCATATAACAATATACTCCACTCCTTGACCAACCTCTCCCCCTTTGAGGCCACCCTGGGTTACAACCCCTCCTTCCAATTTGGCCCACAACTCTCCTCAGCAGTCCCTGCAGCCAAAGGCCACATATGTGCACTCCACGAGACACATAACCTGGTTTGTGAACATTTGACAAAGTCCATCAAGGACTACAAAAAGTTTGCTGACTAGAAGCGCCTCCCTGGACATGAGATCACAGTCAGCTCTCTCATTATGCTGGACACCCGCAACCTTCCCTTGAAAGCCCCCACAAGGAAACTCACAGCCAAATGCTCTGGCCCCTTTGAGGTTGAGAAAGACTTAGGCAATGGAGCCTACTGTTTGAAGCATCCCGCTCACTGGAAGCAGCATAACGTCTTCCATACCTCCCTCCTGACCCCCATCAAAGGGGAAAGGCCAACATCACCAGAGCTAATCCTCGTTGGGAATCACAGGAAGTGGAGGTGGAGGCTATCCTGGCTTCCCGGAGGTCCCGCAGATCTGTTCAATACCTGTTTGCCTGTAAAGGCTACCCCTCTTATGAGAACAGCTGGGTAAGTGCACACGATTGCGCAAATTGCAAGAACCTGATAGAGGAATTCCACAACTCCCACCTGGCAGCCCCCCATCCCCCCAGAAGATCGCAGCCATCCTGGCAATAAAGCTCCCAGATAGGCACAAGAACTATGCCCTGGTCCATGCCCCAGGTGGGGGCCTCCTCCCTGTCAAAAAAGGAAAGGTAGTGTAAGTCCTAGGGACCAGCCCCTACAACTGGATAGGGAGCAGCATCCCTTTCAGACAAAAAGGGGCCAAAGGCCCAAGTGGGACCCCTGTTGCAGTTGAGCAATTTAGCCCATGTGGTAGATGAGTGCTGGGTGACTGCCCTTCCCCCTAAAGATAATCAGGTCTCTCCCCTCCCCACTCCTCAACCCTGGTAAGACTAATAGAGGGGACCTTCCAGGAGATTATGCAGTCCAGGGGCCATGGGCGAGCCCCTGGGACCCCTCACTCACCAGGGAAAACATACCAAAATTTTGAGGAAATAGCCAGTGCTAGTATCAGAGCCCAGCCTGCAAATTCTAGGCTGAAGGAGCCAGTCTGGACTGGCCAGGTCCAAAAATCAAATTGCAGTGATTTGGGTTTTGAACCAGGTTACAAGCGACTTGGACCAGTTGCCCCTACCCCCCAAGATGGATCTAGGAAATTTGGATCACGTAAATAATCAAATCGAGAATTTGGACCAGGTTGTGGGCGACCCAGCACCAAGGCCACAGCCCCCAGGACAAATCTTAAGGATTTAACCATGTGAACAGCCTGAATCGAATGGTCAGGTTCTGAATTGGTACCATCAACCTGTTTTAGCACCAAAAATTCAGAAAAATCTGCAAAAGTTTTTCTGATTTTTGCCAATATTTTGGACATCCCCCACCCTCCCACCCACCAGCCAACCAAGTCCCATCTCCAATCCTTAATCACCCATTTCTCAGCATCCCCACTATGTGATTGTCCCAATACTTAAGGCAACTGCCCTGCCAAGGGGCAGTTGTTGGTTCATTATTTAATCTTCCTGCACTTTGCACTAAAACAAAACTCAAATACCCTTGTGAGTTTTTTGAGGATTAGCTCGCTTATTAAATATATTCCTGTTTCGCTAGTTGGGAAGAGTTTTGGCTGATAAATCCTTGAATATGCTATGTGTCTTACAGTATTTCCTAACCATTTGGAATCGCACAAAACTAAACAACAATATCTGACTCTCTTGGTCTCTTCTAGGGCAATTTTCCCTCTCTAATTGGGAACTCTCCAGACACAGGTAATTATGACAAGCTCTTGAATGCTTGTCTACACTCTTAATATGAAGATCGAATTAAAGAATGAAGATATAAGGCAAAAATATGAAGATATGGAGATGATGATTCTATTTTAGGGCCAGGTGCCGGTATTTTATACCTCTAGGACATCTCCTGGCCATACTCATCTATTAGATGACTAAATTAAAATCATGACAATCCGCTATGGATTATAGAAGTGGTTATTAAAATATCCCCAAGTTAATTTTGCCTTTAAATTAACTTAATTACAATTGTTTTAGCCCAATTGAAGGCACTACTACTCTTGTAATTGGGAAGATTTTAGGCATAATATTAGCACCTCAGCGGTATATATTTGCCTTTCATACAGCCCAATTACGTTTTGTCATACAGCTGATAATACAATAAGTGGGGGAATAGCATATAAAATTTGAATAATGATGTACCCCTAATTGGGATGTTGGCAGGCCTCTCAATAGTACTAGGTACTCCCTATTCAGGCCATCCATGTGCAAGTACTATCATTTCATCATACAGCTGATGAAATACAACTATTGATAAAAAAGAATATATGGATTCAAATAATAATGCACCCTTAATCGGGATGTCAGCAACCCTCTTAATAGTACTTAGTACTCCCTAATCAGGAAGTCCATATGTAAGTACTATTGTGCTGATTACAGTGATTGACATACATAAAAATTATTATCCATTCGTTGTATTTGCACTAAATTCATAAATGCAATTAAGTTTGTGCCATAGATTCACTTGGTTCGCCCAAGTGGTTCCCATAATTGGCCATAAAGTAATAATATTATAGCTATTATTAGCTACATTAATCATGACGATTTAAATACAATTGAGGTGGTTTTGAATGAATTTAGTTATGCAGATAAATCAGGAAAGATCAAAGGATCCATCAATGGGATTAATATATCAGCATTGATGGTTTTCTCAAAGGGTTTATTTTTGAGTCAACCATCAAAATCTAACATTTCCCCCCACTTGACTGGAATATAAACCCTGAGTTTTCCAATTCTCTCTTCATATCTGTAAACAACACCATTTCAGCATATCATAAATTTGTCACTGCTCTTATTCCCAAACAACATCATTATTTTAAATAAATTGGACTAAACATTTTTTATGAATATGTTCTTAGATTGTTTTAAAAGTCCTGGTTAAAGTATCTTATTATTTTTTCCAACTTTATTAATGTCTATTTGACCCTGTTTTTTTTTCATTCAGCCACTAGATTGGGCCAAATTGGCACACAAATATGATAAATTAGTTTCTGAGTTGCCTCCCCTTCAAAGTGGAGGAATAAAAATTTTTCATCTATTGAAATTTACAATTTTAATACTTGGAATATAAAATTTTATTTTTTTTTACTATGTATATAGATGATGGAAATTTTTTCTTTTACTACTATTATATTTTTTCCTTATTATTATAATTTTTTCCCATATTTATTATTTTCAATTATTTGTATATACTTATGTTTGAATTCTTCTTTTCTTTTTGGGCCACTTTTTAAACTTCCTTAGGAATTTTGCATGGACTCAATTATAAATATGGCCTGTTTTAACCTCTTTGATGGTATAAACAAACCTCAACATTTTCTCAATAATCACAAATGGGCCAACCCAAATGCAATTTAACTTCTGTAATTGGCCTTATCCATGTGTGTTACAGAATAGTACCTCTTCACTAACTTTGAATTCAGCCATAGGGACAACGTTATTGATACTTATGATTTCATCATTGGGAAGTCCTATCTCGTCTAAGGTCCCAAATTTGTGAAATGTCTGTGCTTTGGTGTTCATAAATAGATGTAGGTAGGCAATAACCTGATGTCTCCATATCTCAATGGGCCAATTCTGAGGTTTGCACATAAGATTTGAATTTCCTCATGTCCTGGAATGACTATCCCTGGTGCAATATTTGGCTCCAATCGAGATCTACACCATGGCTGGTATATTTCCCCATATAGTCCTTCTGGAATTTTAATAGTCAGCCCAGTAGGAATGACTACTTGAGTTCCAGGTAGCACGGTAGTCTGCTGATTTGATTATAATTCAATTCCCTTTGACTTCTAAATCTGCATTGGAAGGGCCTTAATTTTTTAACAGGATTTTGTGTGCTCAATTTGGACTATCCCATCCTTATAGGCCAGGTTAAGAAATAATTTCAGATGTTTCCTTTCAGCCTTTCCATTTCTGTTATAATATATTGGGATGCTTTGCCCCAAAATAGTCAGCGTATCTTCCTTATGGTTTGTGATAACACCAAATTTTTTCAGGAAATTGGTCCCAATATAAATATCGTAGCTGGTATTTGGCAAAATTATGGCCAGTACCAACACTACAATGGATCCAAACCAAAATGGTAACGTGCTATAAGCCCCAAGCGACTTAGTATTATGGGCTCCTGCTGTACCATATTGACAACGTGCAACGTCAGGCGCAATTTTCAGCTTCTTTACCAATTTGGTACTGACAATGTTGATAGGTGTCCCACTATCAACGATAGCCTGAACTCAAACTTTATTTACTGCAATATCCACATAAGTACATTCAGAGTAGGTAACAGAATCTTTTATTAGGTGAATATTGGAGTAAGTGTTTGGTTCCAAATGGGACTTCAGACTTGAGCAGATCTCTGGAAAATTCTCTGCTAAAGTCTTCATAGGTATGGCCACTTGCACGTCCTTTAGTGTGGGCATATCAGCTGAGCATTTAGGATTGTTACTCGCCCATTGGTCAATGACTTGCTTGGCAAAGGGCTTTGCTACTTCAGCCCAAGCTTCTTCAGTGCCCTCTAATTGATTTAATTCTTTTGCTTTGTCCCGGGTGGTAACCATATAGACGTCATCAGACACAATGTGGTGTGATTCTATCCTCAGCCACTTCTTCAGCCAAGAAAAGCTTGCCAGAGTCAGGTGGAATGTGAGTTAAGGCATTGGTGAAGGTAGAGCATTCCGCCTCTACTCCAAAAAGTTCTTTTCCCACCTGCTCTTCATTGTTAACCTTTAAGGCCACATTAACCTCAGGTTTCTTATCAGGCCGTCTGTAGCATTGGCTAGAATAATGTCCTTTTTGGCCACAATTATGACAGGTAATTGGCCTTGTTTGCTGAACATTTTTTTGATTTACGATCCAATTGTTTTTTCCATGTTCATTAAATTTGTATTTTTTGGGCCTGAAAATTGAAATTTTGATTGCTCTTTGGGCTGATTAGGGGCGTCAAAGCTACTTGCACATTCTCTCAGATAATCTGTAAGTTTAACGCTCCCCTGGTCCAACTAAAGGCTGGGATCATGACATGCTGCAAGTATCAGTATGGCTTGAAGGCATGCTGCATTGCAATATTTGCATCAAATTTGTCTATGGCACCTGAACCAAGTAAGACCTGAGCCTCATGGAAAAATCTATCCTCAAAGTCTCGGATAGACTCATTCCACTGAAATTCAATATTGAGTAAGTCTGTCTTCCTGGCGGATAGTTTATCAGGGCCTCCAAATTGTCTTATGACAGCCTTTTTCACATCCAAATAGGACCAATCATCACCCAAATAGAGCATAACAAGATTGACACTATGTGAGTCCAGACAATTAATGAGAGCTGTAGATTTCGCATGATCTGATCCTCCTCACATAGCCTTTTCAAACAATTTTATGGACGAATGAACATTTCCTTCTCTGTTGAATTTTGGCAAATTCAAGGGTTTGAAGTCATCGTGCCCAGAATTGGCCAGAGGTGTTATGCTTCGTCTAGAGCTTGAATGTCTGGGGGAATCTTTGGTCAGAATTGAAGTTCATTCATGGCGAGTGTCATCCAGAGTTGGGATGGAAGCAAGGATTTTTGGCATTGAGCAAATGTCCAAAATATCTGTTTTGTTATCCGTCTCAACCCCGGAGGATTTTGCTTTATGAATTGCTCCAAACTGCTTGATTTGGACTCCTGAATTTGGCCCTTATGTAATTTCTTCAGTTGAGTTCTGCCTGAATACTCAGAGTTTTACTGCTCCCCCCCTCAAGGACTAGTCGAACAGTTACAACTTTTTTCCTTTAGGTCGTTGACTTCCTTTTTAAGGTCTTCACATTCTTTACAAAAGATAATTCGAGAATCCAGTATTTGCTTCACATATTCAGTCAGATTGGCAACGCGTTCATTAGTTACTGATAGCTGTGTTTGAAGATCTTGTTTTTCTTTAGTAATTTCAACATTCTTTGCTTGCATGGATGATATTGTTGACTGAAGTTTCTTAAATTCTTCCTGAAAAAGCTTGAATTCTATCCTCATTATTCGGCCCTATTGGCATGGCAGCCAGATCTTTGATGCTCTTTTGCAATATTCCCAACTCAGTTTGGACATATTCATCGAGTTGAACATGCATGTTTTTCAATTACAAGTGGCTTTTCCGAGAAAATGTGGAATTTTCAGTTATACGTTCAGTCCAAGATGACAAGAATTCAGAGTAATTCTCCAATTTCTGGCAGCATTTACTGATATTATTGACCCACCCACTGGTCAGTCCATGTATAGAGAGGACCTCAGCTGCAATTTTCGGAACTTTTTTATTGAGTTGATCTTCCAAGGTGTTCACTCTTCTGTGGGCATCATTCACATGTTTAATATTATTTATGATAGCCTTTAAAACTTCATTAAAACTGGAATTCAGCTTATCCAGTAAGCCTAATCAGGAAGATCGCTCCTCCTCTTGTATTCTGTAAATTTCTGCAAGCTCTAGATTCTGTTGAGCTAGAATCCTTTGGGTGTGCTTGATTGAGGGCTGTACGAAGCTAACCAAAAACTCGTTGGTTGCTTGTGTACAGTTGAGGCATTTAGCCTAGGTTGCCATGGTCACCTCTTGGTACTGCATATACATCTCCATATTGAAGGCCTGATCCTTCAAGTAGTAAAACAGCCCAAAAGATGGGTCCATTTTTGATGTACCAATTCTATACCCATGAAATAGGGTCTCCATCATATCCTTCACACTAAAAGAGGTAAGCTTGGTAGGACCAGTTGTTTCCACATGCCCTCCTCCCGCCATGATTAGATCCAAGGAGTATGAAGTGCTCTCCTTAATAATCTGGCGTGCAGTGTTGAAGTACTCAGTGATTTCTCTGCCACTGGTTTCCATGTCATTTTTGTCATAACTTCTGGCAGCTCCTGCCTAATATTCAAATGAATTATTCATATTAAAGTGTAACGTGGTTTTTGGTGTGCACCACTTGTGAGTTTTTTACAAATTAGCTCGCTTATTAAATGTATTTCTGTTTCGCTAGTTGGGAAGAGTTTTAGCTGATAAATCCTCAAATATGCTATGTGTCTTATGGTATTTCCTAACCGTTCAGAAGCTCACAAAGCTAAACAACAATATCTGACTCTCTTGGTCTCTTCTATGGTAATTTTTCCTCTCTAATTGGGAACTCTACAGACACAGGTAATTATTACAAGCTCCCCTGAATGCTTGTCTACACTCTTAATATGAAGATCGAATTAAGATAAGAAGATATAAGACAAAAATATGAAGATATGGAAAGATGATTTTATTTTAGGGCCAGGCGCTGTTATTTTATACCTCTAGGACATCTCCTAGCCATACTCATCTATTAGATAACTAAATTAAAATCATGACAATCCTCTATGGATTATAGAAGTGGTTATTAAAAATCCCCAAGTTAATTTGGCCCTTGAATTAACTTAATTACAATTGTTTTAGCCCGATTGAAGGCACTACTACTCTTGTAATTGGGAAGATTTTCAGGAATAATATTAGCACCTCAGCGGTGTATATTTGCCTTTCATACAGCCCAATTATATTTCGTCATACAGCTGACAAAATACAATAAAGTGGGGGAAAAGAATATATAAAATTTGAATAATGGTGCACCCCTAATTGGGATGTCAGCAGGCCTCTCAATAGTACTAGGTACTCCCTAATTGGGAAGTCCATGTGCAAGTACTACCATTTCATCATACAGCTGATGAAATACAACAATTGATAAAAAAGAATATATGGATTCAAAATAATAATGCACCCTTAATTGGGATGTCAGCAACCCTCTCAATAGTACTTGGTACTCCCTAATCAGGAAGTCCATATGTAAGTACTATTGTGCTGATTACAGTGATTGACATACATAAAAATTATTATTCATTAATTGTATTTGCAATAAGTTTATAAATGCAATTAATTTTGTGCCATAGATTCACTTGGTTCGCCCAAGTGGTTCCCATAATATGGCCATAAAGTAATAATATCATAGCTACTATTAACTACAATAATTGGGACGATTTAAATACAATTGAGGTGATTTTGGAATGAATTTAGTTATGCAGATAAATCAGGAAAGATCTAATGATCCATCAATGGGATTATTCTATTAGCATTATTGGTTTTCTCAAAAGGTTTATTTTTGAGTCAACCATCAAAATCTAACAACCATGAACACCGTGCTGCAGACTCCACCTGTTTATTTTTCAAAAAATCCGCCGATCAATGTGGCGAAAAGCGCTGCTGTCCAAATAATCATCCCAATGATAGCCAAATGGGTTATCCATTCACTCGACCCCGCCATGTGGTGGTGGATCATATCTGCCATAAACTGCCTTGCCCCCCGATGATGGAGTCAATTCTCCATCCATTTTTGTGTACCCTCTAATGCAAATATGTCCGTTTGCTTTGCTGCTGGGATCTCTGAGACCACTTCCCTATTGGAACAGCCTCAGGCCGCCCCCACTCCAGTGCTTGTAAGCTTGGCCCCCACACCTGGCTTGTCCGCCACTGGTCCCACCCACCTGAGGGCTCTGGAGCACCCCGCCTAAGGGGATCTTGGCCCTAACACTCGCCGTGGGTCCGTTTTCCTCTCTAACAGCACCCCTGTTCGCGCGGTGGGTTCTGTGCCACCCCTTGCTGGTGCACAAACTCACCTACTCAAAACTGAAGGCCAGCAACTGTGAACCCTGAAGAAGTCGTCATCCTCCCCGCCTCTCACGCCCTTGGGGGTTGCCCCCACAAGACTCGCGGTTGCCCCCATTGCAACCATCTGGTTTGCCTTAAGGGCCTTCAGTAAGTTAATGATCCTTTACTTTCCTCACATCCCCAATAGATCTCCCCTTCTTCTAGTTGCACGGATCGCTGTGCCCTTGGCATTCTGGGCTCCACTAGGTGCTCACACACCCTGACTGGGAGCCCAGTCTAATTCTTATCAGCCGCATCCATGACATAATCTAAAGGAACAAGAATGTTGACTGACCCAATGATCATTGAAACTTTAGGCTTATAACTATGATATAATTCACCTATCAGGAGTAACTCACCAGAATGTGGATGGCTTATCAAGATTACGAATGGTCAAGTGGTATACCTTCAAGCTGATGAACTTTTCCAGAAGATGGTCAATGGAGAAATTGGGAATGAGCTCTCCAAAATCCAAGGTGCTCTTCATAAAGTGATGGAAAACATTATGACCAAAGGATGGACAAGATTTTAAGATAATCAATGGAAAAAGGTTATTATTCCCAAGAATGTCAGAATGATCGTCAATCATTCAAGCCACACATAAGGTTGTCAAGCATGGAGTCCTGAGTAAGATGACCTACCACATTTGCCAGTACTATTAATGGGAGTCTAGCAACTACAATGTGGCCGATTATTTGGCTTGCTGTGTGGAGTGCCGGTTGCACAAGCCTAACAAGAACATGCCCGGATTTTAAATGGTCTGCCTTTGATTTGCCTGGCATATGGTGTCCATTGACATGATGGGACCAATGACAATGAGCACATGGGGAGTTGAATACATAATAGTTTCATAACCCATCTGACTAGATGGGTTGAGACAAAGGCCATGGCATAAGTGGAAGCTACAAGCACTGCAAGATTTATCCTAAATCAAGTTGTATACTAAAATGGATACCCATATATCTCCCTTAAGTGACAATGGAACAAATCTTTATGTCCCACGTGATCCTGATATTGAAAGAAATAATGGGATCTTAGGAGTCATGTCAGTACCTTACTGATTGGAGACAACTGGAAAAATAGATTGAGTTAATGGAATGCTGGACGTGACTCTGGGAAAGATGGTCACAGGGAGAGCTTCTTCATGAAGAACATACCTCAGTTATATGATGTTTGCATATGATATAAGACATCATACGGCAACAGGTAAAAGGCCATTTGAATTACTGTATGGAAGGAAGGCCGAATTACTTGCAATATTATAACTGGTGTTGAACCAACATGTAGATAAGTGCTGAGAAATACTTGCTCTGATTGTCAAATATTTTGATTAAAATGCAATTGTAAGCAACCAATTTGACATTTTAGAAGAAAATCAAGGGTAAAATGATGGACGATAAGACCAACAGCTATATCAGAATACCATGTAGGCAATAAAGTTGCCTATTGTTACATTATTGATTTTGGCAGAAGAAAAAGTTGGATGCACTGTGCTCAGTTTCATTTAAGATTATCGCCAAGATGGTGATGTACGCATATTCCATAAAGAATTTCTTGAATGGAAGGATTGTGAATCAAGTTCATGATAAATATCTAAAGCAGTGGATTGAAGAAAAAAAGTAAAAAGAGTGTTCCCAAAGGACCGCTGAACCATTGAGATGGTTATGTCCTGACCTTTTTTGGTTAAGTTCAATAAAGGGCCGCTGAACCAAAATAAATGGTTAAGTTATAATTTCGAGATTTCTAAACCATGAAAACCTATAGTCAGAGTATACCTAGGAACCAGTATGAGAAAAATACAAAGATTGACCGCTGAATTGTGTGAAGGTCATGTCCCATATAAAAAAATAAAAGGTTGATAAAAATACAAAAATATAAAAAGCATTAAAATGCACATAAAGAAGATATGAATTTATAATCTTTTATTGGTTATCTTTGAATTAGGGATGATTCTGCCTATGTCACCTCTTGGGGAGGGAGAATGTAAAACATTAGGGGTGAATAAACTGTTAAAACCTATTTGAGATTGGACGTTAGCAAGGGCTAGGCCTACTGAAAGCTTTTTTAGTTGAGTGGAGAGTGATCCTTGTGAGAACACAACAAGGGGAAGAGTGATGGAGATGTCAGTACTTGACAAATGCAATACCTCAGATTGGGGAAGGAAGCAACAGAACAAGAAGAGGCAGTTGGCAAATAACCTCAAGTAATCCCAATATGGCCCTGGAGCCAGAAGATTTGTTTTGAGCACTTGCTGACGGGCTTTGTCAAGGACATTGGACATATGAGACAGAATTGTGCAAATGATACTAGGTGAGGGTTGCTTAACCATGCCCCCAATTAAAGCCATAAGGGGGAGGTACCAATGGGAAGTCTCAGAAATAAGATAGTCACGCAAGAAGTGGATGTCATCCTGAAAGACAATTACTATGAGCTTCTTGAATTTAAAAATAGAGTGAGCAACATAATTTGGGAGAGGCTGGAAGCTTTGTGGACCAACTTTGAAGAACTTGGCCAGCAAAATGTAGAGCATAGGCTGCAACGTCTCATTATAGGATTATTAAGATTATAGGGGTTCAGAGCTATGGAAAGAGCCTTGGTCACTCAGGTTCTCAATTCTTCATAGAAAAGCTCAAAATGCTCACAATTTATGATAGCCAGTTTTTTTGAAAGAACAGCTGGTTTATAAATTTGGCCAAGTCAGAAAAGGAACTTCAGAAGCAAGTCAGATACAGAGTGCACCAATCGATCAATATCAGTTGGCATTGCTTTAAGAGGATTGACGACAATAGTAGGAGTTTTGCAAAAGGAGTAAATTCCAGTAATGTATCAAAATCCAATTTGGGAATAAATGACAGAGAGAGAATTGGCTGAAAGTTGTGCGAGATGATCACTACTCTGGTTTCATTTGGGTTGGATACCATTTCTGTTAGTTCCATTAAAGGACTGCCTACGGGTTCTTGACTGTAAGAATGAGTCCTAGGGGGACCATAGAAGAGATTTCTCAGTGTAGATTGACTCATCAATTGGAAGAGCTGAGCATCTTTATCAGACATACTGTTGAGCAATTGCTGGTACAAAGATATCAAATTTTAAATATGAGCTGGATGAGAGGGGGATGTCAGACTTTTTATATTAGTTAACATTATTCACTTTGGTATTAATTAATCTCTAATTTCAGAGAAATATATTCTTTATTTAAACGAGGCAAGCTGACTAGGGGATAGACAATACTAAAACAGAAACTCCAAAACTAACCCAACCAAAACATGAACTGACCGCCCCTAACAAGCAGCGGGAAACACAAAAGCTTGAGAAAACAAACTACCAGGTGGCACAGCAGTGAGCCGCTTATCCAACCATAGCGGAGGGGAAGGGTGGATCAGGTGGATCATCATTAGGTTTAGCATTGAAGGAGCGGATCAATGTTGATAGCAAGGGGTTTGAGGCATCCATGGGATGAGGGTCAAGGTGGAGTAGATAGTTGTTGAGATTGACAATTTGGGCCTGGATCAAAGCCTCTTTGAGTTCATCAACATGGTTTTCAGCTTGGATATGGGCGTTGGGAAGTTGGGCTAATTTTGTAATGTTGGCTCTGGTGATATTTGTGGATGGGAGAAATCTGCCAGTTCAGTGAAATGTTTGACAGCGGTGGTGGCAGTTTCATAGAGGCATTTGATTTCCTCATCTGCAATAGGAGGAAAATCGGGGAGAACAAGGGATACAGCCCTTTTTTTATTCAGTGAAAGATTTTGCCATGCCTCCACAAAGATGGTGATTTTTAGGTGAGGCCACTGTGGCCTTGGCAAGTGGTGGTCATTTTGGAAAGGGGTAGCATTAGCTTTGGGGACATATTGGTTAGACAGGGCTGGGGCATTAAAATATGAATTCAGATAAGGCTCTAAATCAATAGGATAACCTGGTGGTGGGACAATTTCGCCAGATTTGGTCACATCATCCAATAAGTATCAGGGATTTTGGTTAACTTGGAAAGATCTGGTGATAGGTGGCTGTGGTTGGGTAAGTTTTGGAGAGGAAGAATTTTGGATTTAACATTGGTCCAAACCTGCTCATAATTTGCTGACATGGGTATAAATTGGCTGGCTTGAATTTGTTGCTAGATTTTGCTGCTGATTCATCGACTGTACTACTTGGGATGGTGGGGCAGCTTAGATCTCCACTTGTTTGCTATTTGTGTGGCCTCATGGGTGGAGTTGATCATGTTTGAAGGGTTTAATTTGTATTGACATGTTTTTTGTGCGGTCCAACTCAAGGCAAAGGGGGCAAATTGTGCAACCGTTGTTGATGCAAGCCCAAAAGAAATGGTCAGGTGAATATGGGATACAGGCACGTGGTGAGATTTGCTAGACCATGATCAGCGGGTGGGGGGTAATGGTGGCCATTACCCAAGGTGCTGCGAGGTTCTCAGCATCACTTGGGACAATGAATTGGTTAATGGGGTTTTTCCATAAGTGGACAGCCCTGACATCAACTTCTCATAAAGTGTTTGAGAGGGAAGGTGTGAGGGGAGGTTTGTAAAGTTCACCACAAGTGTAATATTATCTGCTAGAAATGTTTCGGTGGTGATAATGGGGATGTTTTTGATTATTAAGGGCATAGCTGCTGCGGCGACCATGTCCTCTTCATTTGGAAAGCCTATACAAAAATAGCCCTTGTAAGGGCGGAAGTCTATAAATCCTTCCAGTGAAAAGGTGGCAGTTGCCAGCTCAATTATTGCTTTGTCAGCATCTGGGAAGAGATGTCCATACTCAACTCAGAGGCAAAAGTGTATTTTGGATCAAGGTAGGGCTAGGGGGTGGGGGCGAGTTAAGTGGACTCGTGCAAGGTGCAGTGCTAGGTCCCTTGGAGGGACATAGCGGCCAGATGTATTTGGAAGACTGGACGAGCCAGTCCACATGCATTTGCCTGCTGAGCGGTAAACGCTAGAGGGTGGAGCCTTGCTTCCCCACACTGAGGCAGTAGGTGGTGGATCTTAGGACATAAATTAGTAATTGATGTGGTGAGGCGGTGTTGAAAATCATTTGTTTTTTTCAAAATTACTCAAAAGTGATTTCAAGTGGAAAAAGAGTTCTTTGGAGAAATTATTTCTAAAACCAATGAGATAAACTCTTTAAAAAAGAATTAAGAATGATACAAGCAGAAAGGTTATTATGAGAAAATAGCAAAAGCTAATATAATTGAGCATTATTAATTGTGCTGTGAGACAAACATCAATGTCAGTGACCTCCTGTTAAGGATGAGGAGGTAGATTAGGAAATCAAGGATACCAGACCAACATTCCAGTATGACAACAGATCAAATGCCCTGAATGGGGGAAAACCCAGAATTTTGCGACTAGAATCATCACAAGTAAATTGATTAGCCCAGAACAACAGTGGTGATAAGGACCGCGCTCTGAGGAGGCGGTAGCAAGGAGGAAAAGGAAGAGAACCGGGTGCTAAAGGTTGTCCTGAGAAGCGTTGAGTGCAGATTGGCTGTGCTCCACTAGAAACTAAGGAATATTTGACCATGTCTAAGGCGGTATTCTCCTTTTCCAATCCTAATCTCACTGGAAATCTAGGCAAGAGGGGGGATAAGTTGTGATTATTGCCCACTTTTCCAGCTTCCTAGACTATCTGTGGTTCACTAGGGGATAATTTTCCTGATGGAGAGTGACTTGGATATTGATTGACTCTTAATTTTGGGTTAATAAAGCTTGTGGGAATTTAGGTGATTCGCCATGTTTGGATCCATCTGGGATGAATATGGGTGAATGCTTAAGATCTCGTTGGGCAGAGTTGCCAACGAAATGAGGGCATTTGATAGTTAATCATTGATTAACTATCAGGTATACTGATTAAGATCGGTCTGGTTTCATCATCAACGGATTGGGAATTTAAAGAGCAGTTAAAAGGCGAGTGATGCCGCCTACAACTAGCAAATCAATTAGTTGGTTTTATGACCTGACATAGTTGGTAAAAAAAATCCCATTACCTAATCTGGTTGCTCGCCAAATATGGTTGGTTTTCTGTGATCAAGCGTGAAACCTTAGGGACACGTTTTCTGACTCTGTCCGTTTTAGGTTTGAGGATGTCTGATGAAGGAATCCTAACCAGATGGAGAAGACCATTGATGGTGAGACATCAAAGGGAAGTTTAATGGCAACGGATGCCGTTTCAAGGCTGAGGCGCCAACCAAGGAGTTGGGCGCTGAATTCCCTCTATAAGTTCCCTGATAATTCACATTGGTAAAAGAGATAAATTTTGATTGAGATTACAAAGATCTATATCATTTTAAGTTCTATTCATTTTTAATGAAATATTGTTGTTGTATACAATAATTGTGGACTCTTTTGTCATATAAAAAGTAAGATTTGAGGATCCTTAGAAAAGAAGCTCATCTAGCAGGGAATCTCCGCAAACTCAGCATGACGAGAAGAAAGGCTGCAGAAAACTGTCTGAGAGTGGATAAAGTTAGGCGGATAAGGAAAGAAGTCCCTAGAGTTGACATCAAGTGTATTTCAGGTCTAATGTTGGACCATTTTGGGTTTATCTATACAACTACAGATAAGAGTCGTCATACTATTATCAATTAATTATTAACTACTATCAGACAACGTGAATCATGTACATATAGAACCTGTGCAGTTAACAGTTGAGAGTTTTCAATTGGTGAAGAACCCAAAATGTAACATTTGGTACTCACAAAAAGGTTAGCCAACTCCCAATTTTTAACAATGTCATGTACCATTCTCAGTACATATAGATGGCTTCTTCAATTAATTTACCGCTGTGCCAGATTTGATATTTCCCAATATCATGTAATTGTTTGATGGTGGCGGCAACAGGTTTGTATTGACCTGGAGCTCAATATCCTGCCATTTGAAAATCCTTACGCAAGGGGCAAAATTTCATCAAATAATAACTTTTCTCCAGTAGGCACAGTGGGGTGATTGTGTCAACCCCTCCCATTGTGGCGTTTCCAGAAGATTTCCCTCCTGCATGGCCCAGTACATGAATCATTAATATGAGAAAGGCCAACTGTCTTCACTCCCAAGATGATTATGATTTGGCCTTCTGAATGACTATTATATTCATCAAATTAATTGTCCTTTGTATCCTTATAGAGCAGGAGGACAAGACTCTGGAGGTGTGGTTGATTTTATATGCTTGAGAAAGGTAAGTGTTTAAGGAGACCTCGCCTATTGGACCTCCTGTCAGGAGTTGTCTGTAACTATCCTGTTCCCAGAGAGGTGGTATGAGGTGCACAGCCACACTGCCAGTGAGCTAGTTGTTATCAAGATGTTAAACAGGGCCCCTCTAAAGATGCCAGAATAGAAGGGACCCAGGAAAGGACGTACAATTCAGTTTAAAGTAGTAAATTTAATAAACAACAAAACTTGGTTGAACCCCAAAAGGGAGACCATAGCCAATTGAGGATCTTTGCAGAGGGCTTGGGTGAGTTGATCTTAAGGGTACCAAAGCTGCTCAGCGGTGCACCAGATTTAGTAGATATTTTGGTAAAATAAAATGAGCAACTTTGTTGGAGACCTCCTTGATGAGGTCCACATACAGGTTCGCCAAGAGACCGTTTTAAAAACGTAAAAATAACAAGGAATTTTTTAGTAAAGTTGAACAATGAGGAAGGTTTGTTTAAGGAAACATACTTGAACAATAGCGGTATTGTCAATTGGCGGAAGTGGTGTTAAGCCTGAGTGCACCAAAATGCATATGCTTTGAAAGGCCAGGGTATTGTAGCTTGAGATTGACCAAACTGGAGTTATTAAATTTAGGCAAGGTCAGTCTGAGTTGAAAATTTTAAAATTGAACGGTTTTCAAAACCTCATTTGCCATGTAACAGAAACAAACCGTTGTTGTTGTGATATACCAGGGGAGTTTTAATGCCCTTATTGTAACACAAGGATGAGCATCATGCACAACCCCAGGATCAACCTTGTCATATCTCACCTGCACCCAGCGTTGGTCCATGATATGTCTAAGGTCAAGAAGGCCTTGCAATTTGACCCTTTTGGCCTCCTGACGACCAGCTCTATCCTTACAGTTGGTAACCTGAATTATGCAATTGAACCATTACAATACCCACTTGTTCTTTTGGGGCTCCACCCCCTCAAGGGGCTTATTACCAGGGAAAAGTTCTTGTGGGATGAGGCCAACCTCATAGAAGCGGTGGTTTTCTGTGACTTAGGTCCTGCAGCCTCAGGGAACACTCATGGAAAACTTTGATCAGATTCTGGGCATGGTTGCAGTTGTGCACTAATACCTAACTTTTTTCTGCTGCATCAAATCCTATCCAGGATATTAGGTCTTCAAGCATTCTTCTGACTCTGCGTGAGTCTGCAATTTTCTCCACTTCACAGTCTGGCGCCCCATCCACGAGATAAGCCTCTGGGGTCTCTGGTGTGTGGCTCATAAACAACTTCATCTTGCTTTCATTAAAGGCACAAAGATCAGGAATGAGGGGGTATATACAATTTGTATGAGGCGTGGCCCACCTTTAGACAACGCGGTAAGGCCCAATCCTCTTAGGTCCCAACTTTTTACATGGCTGCTTGATAGGGACGTTTCAAGCATCAAGCATCATGATATCCCCTTCCTTGTACGCAGGACCTACCCATCTCTTTCCATCAGCATTCTCCTTATGAACTTTTATTGCCGCCTCCAAATTCGTAAAATCCCTGGTGGACCTTCTTGATAGTCTTGAAAAAGTCTACCACTGCATTAACCTTAGACCCTCAGCTGGGCTCCATGTTAAAGGCGGGGTTAAAGTCATGGTTGGCGAAAAAAAGGGGAATAACCAACTGAAGAATGCAAAGTGTTGTTATAACTAAATTGGGCCATAGGAAGGTGAGAAACCCGATCTGAATGATCTGCAGTAATGTAACACCGCAGGAACTGTTTGAGGCACTGGTTCACGCGTTCAGTCTGCCCATCAGATTAAGGGGTAATAGGCAGTTGAACAGCAGGGGAGAATTTGAAGAGTCTTACACAACTCTTCCCAAAAGACAGAGGTAAGCTGGGTCCCACAATTGCTAATTATTTCTTAGGGGACCCAATGAAGAGGAAACACATGAGTGACGAAGGCCTAGCCAACTCTGTTTTGTTAAACGTAATTCTGAAGGAAATAAAATGGGCATATTTTGTAAACTGGTCCACCAGTACCATGATGACATTGTGTTTATTAGATACAGGTAATTCCGCAATAAAATCCACCAATAATGAAGTCCAAGGCCCTTCACCCTTTTAAACTAGTACCAACGACCCTGATAGATACTGGCAATCTAGCTTCATTTGGTTGCAGACCAGGCACTCTTTATTTACCTGGCCACCTGTGTAAATAACACCCTCCAATTGTAAGTGCGGAGAATTAGCTCCAGAGTCTTTGCCTTCCAAGGATGGCCAACGGTGATTCCGTCATGTTGGTCTCAGATGATTTACAGGCGAAGTGGTCTGGAAGGAACCCATAGGAGCTTCTGGAACCAAACCATTTCATACTTCACGTGGTGTACCATGGTAATGTCTTCTTGATCTAACTTGCTCTTGGCAAGGACCATAGATATACTCATCCAACAATGGCTGTGAAAGGACTACCTTTCTGAACATACCATATTCCTCCACATTTCCAGAGGAGCAAGCGTTGGCCCTTGGGCCAAAGGAGAAGGAAGTTGTGACACAATCTTACCCGGTGGAATTAACAAGTGGGTGCTGTGTACCTCTATCTCTTTAGGATTGGGAGCTAGTACGGGGTTTTGACTCAAAGAATCTGCCAAACCATTCTCCAAGCCCTTTGTAAATTCATAAGAAAACGAGAATTGGGCAAAGGTTTCATGCCAGTGGGTTTGCAGTGGAGTCAAGACATGAGGTGCGCAGTACAACAAGGCACAGTTGTAAGGAGAGTGTCTATAACTCTCCTGTTCCCAGCGTGGCAGTGCGCGGTGCACCAGGCCAATTCCAGGGAACTAGCTGTTAGTGCCAAAGTGATTAGAGCCTAGCAGAGGGTGCTGGAGCAGTAACTAATTAGGCATAGAATCGCGAGATTTATGATAAAAACCCCAATAAAGGCGACGCGGTGCACATATCAAAAGGGGATAAGCGACACAGGTTGTAGGGAACCTGGGCAAACAATCGGTGCATGAGGGGAGAGCTGCAAGGTACTTGCAATGACAAGGGTAGCGGAATGCGAGACCTCTTCAAAGAGGTTCATGCACAGGAGCGTTCAGAATATCATAAAATTTAGAGTAACGTAAATGGGGATAAGTTTTATTTTGGATGTCGACCAACAAGGAATGTTGGTCAGGGAAAACGTATATAAGCTTGAATGGGGAAATAGGGGTTATGCTACAGTGGGCCCAAGCACTGACTCACCAATAGGGTGATACTGCCATCTGAATTAGTTGAATAGGCTGAAACTGACTTCACTCGAGTGATCAATTGAAGTTGGATTTGACCTTAGCTTTATTTTGAAAATGGAACAGGTAAATGAAACCCCGCTCCTCGACAAATCAAATCAAACTGTCCACATTCATTTGGTAGATCATTCATTTTAACACCTAACTCAATGTCAAGGGCTGGGCGTTTGGCACACCACTTGTCCCAACATGGTCATATTTTTCCTGAACCCAGCGTTGGTCCAGGGTGTGACTTAGGTCAGGAAGGGCCTGCAGCTTCACTCTCCAGGCCTCCTGGCACCCAGAATTGTCTTTGGGGTTGGTCCCCATTCTTATGTCATGTGCACATGACATTACCCTCTCCTCCTGACAAGGATCAACCCCCCTCCAGGGGCTTGCACCAGGGAAAAGTTTCTTGTGGGCAGGAGCCAACTTCATGGCGGTGACGGTCAGTTTAGGTTGGGATCCAGCAGCCTGGGGAAAACGCTGGTGGAAGGCGTCAATCAGATCTTGGGCATGCACACAGTCGCGCGCTGGAACCCAACTGTTCTCTGCAGCATCAAAGCCCTTCCAGGATACCAGGTACACGAGTCTTTGTTTAATGCAGCGTGATGCAACTATTTCTTCCACCTTTTACTTTGGCGCCCCATCCACGAGATAGTCCTCAGGAGTCTCTGGTGGGGGCCCTCGAACAATGTCAGTTTGCTCTCATGAAACACAGAGAAGATCCAGAATGAGGGGGAGATTTAGCTGGTATGAGGCATGGCCCACCTTTCTTACAACGCTGTAGGGGCCGATCCTCTTTGGTACCAGCTTCTTACATGGCTGCTTGATTGGGATGTTACGAGCATCAAGAATTACGAGATCCCCTTCCTTGTATGTGGGACCCACTTGGCGTTTCCCATCAGCGTTCTCCTTATATACCTTCATAGCCGCCTCCAAGCTTGTGGAAACCCCCTGATGGACTTTCTTTATTGTCTTGGCAAAGTCCACCATTGCTTCAACCTTCGACCCACATCTGGGCTCCATGTTAAAGGTGAGGTTAAAGCCATGGCTGGCGAAAAACAGGGAACAGCCAATCAAAGAGTGCAAGGTATTGTTGTAGCTAAACTGGGCCATGGGAAGGTGAGAAGCCCAATCTGAATGATCCATGGAAGTGTAACACCTCAGTAGTTGTTCCAAGAATTGGTTCATTCATTCAGTCTGCCCATCTGATTGGAAATGATAGGCAGTTGAACGGCAAGGGCGAATCTGAAGAGTCTTACACAACTCTTCCCAAAAGATGGAGGTTAATTGGGGTCCCCAGTCACTGATAATCTCTTGGGGAACCCCATGGAGTGCAAACACATGGGTGACGAAAAGCCTAGCCATCTCCACTGCGGTTATCACGGTTCTGCAAGGAATGAAGTGGGCGAACTTTGTAAAACGGTCCACCACCACCATGATGGCATCATAACCATCAGAGACAGGTAGTTCCACAATGAAATCAACTGAGAGGGAAGTCCAGGGCCCATCAGCCTTTTGGACTGGTACCAACAACCTTGCTAAATGTTGACGATTGGGTTTCATCTGGTTGCATACCAGGCACTCCTTACAATACCGCCCCACCTGAGCAGGCAGGCCCTTCCAATTGTAGGTGCGACGTATCAACTCCAAGGTCTTTGCATTCCCCAGATGAACAATGGTGATTCCACCATGATGGTCCCGGATGATTTCCAGGCAAAGTGGTCCAGCAGGTACCCATAGGCGTCCCTGGAACCACACCATCTCATCCTTTAAATGATAGCCCCTGGATAGATCCTCTTAATTTAAAGCTCTCTTTGCAAGTACCAGGGTATATTTGCCTGAAAGTGGCTGAGAGAGGACGACCTTTCTGAACATACCATATTCCTCTGCGTTATCACGAGGTGCAAGCGCCTGTTCGTTGAATGGGGAGAGGGAAGTTGAGACACAATTTTGACTGGAGGAATCATCACCTGGGTTGTGCACTTCTACCTCATTGGGGTCAGGGGCTAATGCAGGGTTGCGGCTTAAAGCATCCGCCAAACCATTATTCTTTCCCTTGGTGAACTCATACGTGAATGCAAATTGGACAAGGGTCTCATGCCAACGGGTCTGACGTGGGGTTAGGACATGAGGGGCACAGTAGTACAGCAAGGCACGGTGGTCTGTATGTAAGCAGAATGGTTGGGTAGAGCCATGCAAGTGGTGATGTCAATACATCAGCGCCTCCACCACTGCTAGTAACTCCTTATCAAAAACGGCGTAATTCAACTCAGTCAGAGACATCTTCCTAGAAAAATATCTCACTGGATGCTCTATCCCATCTTCACCAACTTGTAACAAGGCGGCCGCTATGGCATAGTTGGAGGCATCAGTAGACACAATGAACTCATTTGAAGGGTCGACATGGTGAAGAACAGTCATGGACAACAGGGTGCACTTCACTGCTTGGAAAGCATCCTCCAAAAGGAGGGACCACTGAAGCACCTTAGCACCACTAGCCTTGTATAGGGGAGCCGCCACCTCAGACAGATTGGGAGTGAACTTCTTGAGTAATGTGGACGTCCCCAAAAAGCTCCTTAATTCCTTAACTGAGGTGGGGGTAGGCCACTCATGATTCGCCTTCTCCTTGTCTGGAGTTATCATGTGCCCTTAGTCAAAAAAGACTTTGCCCAGAAACGTGACCTGGGACTTGAAGAACTCACACTTTGATTTTTCAATGTAAGGCTGGCTGCCTTTAACCACTCCACCACATGCCAAAGGTGAACTGCATGGGACTCCTGATCAGGGGAAAGTACCAGGGTATCATCCATGTAGGCAACCGCGCATACCCCTAACAAGTCCCCCAACTCTGCATCAATGCGGCGTTGAAAGATAGCAGGGGCATTCTTAAGCCCAAAGGGCATGGCCCAAAACTATAATCCCTTTTCTGGTACAGGATGTGGTTAACCACTCTTGTCCTTTTTAATCCAAATCTGATTGAATGCATTGAGGCAATCCAGCTTGGAGAAGACCTTTGCCTTCTCCACATAGCGTGCAATCTGTAAATCCAAAGAGATGGGATGGAGGTCTGGTACAGTAACGTTATTGAGGTTACCATAGTCTATGCAGGGGCGTAAAGTATCATCAGACTTCTCCACAAAGAGTAGGGGGAGCATACAGGGGAGGTACGCTGAAAAATTGCACCTTTGGCCAACTGTTCCTTCACCCACACATCCAAGGCCTCTTCCTCCCGGACAGTTAATGGGAAAATGGGGGAAGATATATGCACCAGATCCACCGTAATCTTGAAGTCACGATCAAACTCAGAGTGCTCAGGGAGTGCGTTTGCAGATTCTGCATCAAAAGAGGATTCCAAACCCTCCAAACAGGAAGGTAAAGAAAATCCCACGGAGGGGGGATCTTCAGCAAAGGAGCAAGATAAGGGGTGGGAACATTGGGCCAATGAGGTCATGGGCCCTGGACATTATCCTCCGACAAGGGAACAATCAACTGGTGACCATTTATCAAAGACAAGGATAGCGTAATTTCTTTCAAATTAGTGCGGACGTCAAACTTTCTATACCACTCAACCCCCAAAATAATGGGGAACAAGAGGTGTTTGATAGCTTGAAAATGATCGTACAGAAGCTAGGCGTCCACCTGGTAGTCCACCAACCCTATGACGTTCAGTGTAGGGATACCTTGAGAAGCTCCACCTCTAGCCATACCACCTGGTGAGTAACTCAACTCAAGGTAGTCAGCCAGATCTTGGTCAATAAAATTATTAGAGGCACCGGTATCAACTAAAATAGCTGTGCTGAACTTCCCCAAAGGGGATGTAAGGGCAGCGTATAATAAGAAGTATCCATAATGGGATTTATTCAAAGCAAAAAACGCCCCTACTTCACCTAAATCATTCTCTGGCTTGAGCAAACCGTAAGGGTAGGTTTGGGATTCAAAAAAGGGGAGGGATATTTGGTCACTCTTACTACTGAGGCCACATACCCCTCCATGCCTTCTGCATGTGCATAAACGTTTTCAAATTGTAAGTGCAGTTCTTTTTCAACTTTCTGAGTACTGCGAATCATAGAAGAGGTCAAAAGAGGATTTTCTGGTGTGATTCTATACACAGGAATGGGTTCCAGGTCTGAACCATGATAGGGCCAATATGGTTCAGAGATATATCTAAGGTTTTTGTTATAAAACGCGTTTTTTGACACAAAAAACCCTGTCTCTTGATCTGCAACCCCATGCCCAATGTTATACATGGCCAACACCCCCAGGCCAATCTGCGCCAATTCTGAAAGCATTGGCTAAATGTTCAGGCGAAAGGAAACTCATCTATTTAAGTTTGACATTGTGAAATTCAGCGCAAAGTCAGGGAATCATTATCTTCAGACCTCAAAGCATCTGAATCCACCAGGTACAAACATGAAGGGTGGATAATTTCCAGTTGGAAGCAACCATAATAACGCCGAGTTGCTCCAACCTTTGGGAAAAAGAGGAAACAGCAGTGTGGCTAATGACAGCTGGAGCCCACAGCTGACAGCCACTGTTTCCACTTCAGAAAAGTTCCACACAGAAAAAGTTTGTGCACATAAGAAAAAAGGGTTGGTCAACTAATGTAAGGAGAGTGTCTATAATTCTCCTGTTCCCAGCATGGAAGTGCGAGGTGCACCAGGCCAACACCAGTGAACTAGCTGTTAGTGCCAAAGTGATTAGAGCCTGCAGAGGGTGCTGGAGCAATAACTACTTAGGCATTAAATTACAAATTTTATAATAACAACCCAATAAAGGCGACGCGGTGCACATATCAAAAGGGGCTAAGCGACCCAGGTTGGAGGGAACCTGGGAGAACAATGGTTGCATGAGGGGAGAGCTGCAAGGTACTTGCAATGGCAAGGGTAGTGGAGCGCGAGACCTCCTCAAAGAGGTTTATGCACAGGAGCGTTCAGAATATCATAAAAACTAGAGTAACGTAAATGGGGAAAAGATTTATTTGGGAAGTCAACCAACAAGGAATGTTGGTTGAGGAAAACATATTTAAGCTTGAACGGGGGAATATGGGTTATTCCACAGTGGTCCAAGCACCAACTCACCAATAGGGCGATACTGCCATCTGAGTTGGTTGAATAGGCTGAAACTGACTTCACTCGAGTGATTAATTGAAGTTGGATTCGACCTGAGCGCGTTATTTTGAAAATGGAACAGGTAAATGAAACCCCGCTCCTCGACAAACCAAATCAAACTGTCCACATTCATTTGGTAGATCATTCGTTTTAACACCTGACTCAACGTCAAGGACTGGGCGTTTGGCACACCACTAGTCCCAACATGGGCATATTTTGCCTGAACCCAGCGTTGGTCTATGGTGCGCCTTAGGTCAGGAAGGGCCTGCAGCTTCACCCTCTGGGCTTTTGGCACCCAGCCTTGTCTTTGGGGTAGGTCCCCACTATTATGTCATGTGCACATGACAACTGTGGTCTGTATATATGTGGAAGGGTTGGGATGAGCCATGTAAGTGATGACGCCAGTAGGTAAGCGCCTCAACCTCTGCCAATATCCTTTTTTCATGAACGGCGTAGCTTAAATCTGTTAAAGACATCTTCCTGGAAAAGTATCCCACCAGATGCTCTATTTTATCCTTGCCTACTTGTAATAAGGCAACCGCTATTGTGAAGTTGGAGGCATCATTAGCCACAATGAACTCTCTTTCTGGATCTGCATGGTGAAGGACGGACGTGGACAACGTGGTGCACTTTACTGCTTGGAAGGCAATCTGCAAAATATGGGGGATCACTGGAGCACTCTAGCTCCACTCGCCTTATACAGGGCGGTACCACCTCAAAAAAATTTAACGTGAATTTTTAGGAACGTGCAAGTCCCCAATAAACTACTCGATTCCTTACCAAAGTTGGGGTGGCCACTCATGAATCGCCTTCTCCTTGTCTAAAGTTATCATGTGGCCTTAGTCAAACATGACGTTGCTCAGGAAGGTGATCTAGGACTTGACAATTTCCATTTACTGATTTTTAGCGTAAGGTTAACTGCACTTAAACTCTCCACCACCTGTTAAAGGTGTACTACATGGAACTCATGATCAGGGAAAACACCAGGATATCATCCTTGTATGCTTCCGCACATACCCCCGCAGGTCCCCCAAAGCCGCATCAATACAGCGTTGAAAGACATCAGGGCATTTTCAAGCCCAAATGGCAAGACCTGAAACAAAAAAATTACTTTTCTGGTTTGGAATGCAGTTAGCCACTCCTGACCCTTCTTGATCTGGATCCGATTAAGCATGTTTAAATAATCCATTTTGGAGAAGACTTTCGCTTTTTCACATAGGGTGCAATCTGTGAGTCCAGTAGGATGGGATGCAAGTCTGGTACGGTGACGTTGTTGAGATTCCCATAATCTACGCATGGGCATATGATACCATCGGCCTTCTCTACAAAAAGAAGTGGGGAACATACTAGATAGGTACACTAAAATATTGCGCCTTTAGCTAACTGCTCCCAACCCACACATCTAAGGCCGCCTCCTCATGTAAGGTCAAAGGGTAAATGGGAGAAGATATATGCACCAGATCAGCAGTGAGCTTGAACTCACAAATAAACTCTGAATGAGCTGTTAAAACATTGGCTGAAACTCCACCAAACGAAGATTCCAATCCCTCCAAACATGAAGGTAAGAGTACCTCCAGAGAGGGCTTTAGCAATGGAGCAAGAATGAGAGCATGGATATTGGGCCAATGGGGCATATCGCCCTAAGTATTAGTCTCAGACAAGTGGAAAATTATTATATGACCATTCTCCAAAGTTAAGGACAAAATATTGTCTTTCACATTGGTTCTGATGTCAAACTTTTTTCACCACTATAGCTCAAAATAACTGGGTACAAGAGGTTTTTGATAGCTTTGAAATGGTCAGACAAATAATATTTGCCTACTTGATAATTCACTAAACCCATAGTTTTCAGCGTGGGAATACCTTGGGAAGCCTCTTCTCTGACCGTATCGCCTGGTAAGTAACTTAGTTTAAGGTAGTCAGCTAGGTCTTGGTCAATAAAATTCTCATAGGCTCCATTATCCACCAAAATAGGTGTGCTGATTTTCCCTAAAGAAGATGAAAGTGTAGCAGTCAATGAAAAAAAACCCAATTTGATCTTTATTTATAATAGAAAACGCCAACACTTCACCAGAAAATTCCTCATCAAAAAAGCATTCCCCATGATAGGTTTTTGCATAATAAAAAGGAGAGGGATAATTGGCCACTCTTACTAAAGAGACCACATATAACACCATATCTTCAGCAATTGCATAAACATTTTTATGTTGTAAAAGTAACTCCTTTTACACCACCTATGTTCTGTGGATTATAGTAGGTATCAAGCGCGGGTTCTCTATGTGATCTGTTATACTTAAATTGGTTCCAAACTAGAGCCAAAAGAGATAATATTTGGCTCATTTTCATATAAAAATTTAACACTATAAAACACGTTTTAGAACGTGAATTACCCCATACTTGAATTGGCGACAGGTTGTGCATTGTTATCCAAGGCCGTCACCACCAGGCCCTTTGCTGATGATCCCATATGCACTGTCAGAATGTGATGCTGAGAAAAATCATCTTATTAAAAGCGCTTTTATCAATTTTGGGGAAGGGTGGGGAATCATGACACTTGGATTTAAAACTTCCAAATCCACCATCTATGAGCAAAAAGGGTAGGTACTTCTCAGTTGGAGATAGCAAGATAATGCCAAAATGAGCCAACCATTAGCAAAATGAAAAATATTAGTGGCCTCCACCGTGGCTGTGATCAACAGATGGCTCACCCAATTCACACTTTGTAAAAGTACCACATGTATAATTATAGTGCATTTAAAAGAAGAAGGTTGGTCAACTAATGTCAGGAAAAGTGTCTGTAACTCTCCTGTTCCCAGAGAGATGGTGCAGGGTGCACAGCCACACTGCCAGGAAATAGTCATTATCAATATGGTAAACAGGGCACCGCTGAGGATGCTGTAACAGAAGGGACCCATGGCAGTGGCGTACAACACGGGATATAGTAGTAAATACTAATAAACAACAACACTTGAATGGACCCAAAGGTGAAGCCCATAGCTAAGTGGTGATCTGTGCAAGAGAACTTAGGTGCCTCGATCTGGAGGGGACCAGGGCTGCCCAGCAAAGCACCAGATTTGGTAGATATATTGGTAAAAATAAAATGAGCAACATTGTTGGAGACCTCCTTAAGGAGGTATGCACCCAGGTTCGCCCAATGAACCACTTTAAAAACGTAAAGATAACAGGGGATTTTTTATTAGTAAAGTTGACCAATGAGGAAGGTTGGTTTGAGGAAACATGCTTAAACAATAGAAGGGAATTGTCAATTGGTGGAAATGGTGCTAAGCCTAAATGCACCAAAATGCATACGCTTCCATAGGCAAGGGCACTGTAGCTTGATATTGACCAAAATTATGTTAGTAAATTTAGGCAAGGCCAGCCTGAATTAGAAATTTATAAAATTGAACGGGTTTCAAAACCTCATTTGCCAAGTAATCAAACTAAACCGTTGTTGTTTGTGATATAGTTGGTGCGTTAAATCGCCTTTCTGTAATGCAAAGCTGAGCATCACGCACATCCACAGGACTAACTTTTGCATATTTCGCCTGCACTTAGCATTGGTCAAGGGTATGTCTTAGGTCAGGAAGGACTTGGGATTTGACCCTTTTGGCCTTTTAACGACCAGAATTATCCTTACAGTTGGCACCATGAATCATGTCATCAATCCATGACACCTCCCACAGTTTTCACCCAGAAGTCTGACAGGATGCTGCGGCCTTGTGTGGATAATGGGCATCTTAATAACATCACCATTCACAATCCCTAACCCCTTCTCTTAAGCAGAAAATTACTCAGGAGATTGAAAAATCCTGGGTGTTTCCAAATCTCCATTTTATAAAGGAGTTTAACCAGATTTAGGTGTTGGAAGGTCAGGAGTTGCTTATGGCGATTATTAGGTGAGGGATCTTCCAGCTCCACATAATACCTTTTGGCTTAAAAAATTCTTCAGCTTCATTTCAGCAGATAATTGAATATGTGCTGAGCGGCCTTTGATTCTCCTGTGTGGTGGCGTGTATCAATGATACCTCATTTATTCACCCACTCCCAAGCAGCATGAGAAGGATCCAGAGGCAGTGTTGGCTGCGCTGCACAAGGTTGACCTCTATGTGAAACCCTCTATGTTCGAGTTTCTCAGGGAAGAGGTTACCTTTCTATATAACTTGGTCCTGAAGGATGGGTATGCAATTCCTCCCATCCATCTTGAGGCCATCCTCTTGTGGCCTACCCCCACACCCAGATACAGTTGCGGAGCTTCCTGGTCACTTTCATCTTTTTAAATAAATTCTCATTAATTTCTCACAGCTGGCTGCACTGCTGCACCCCTTCATAGGAAGAATATTTCATCCAATGGATGGAAGAATGCCAATGAGCGTTTGATGCCATCAATGAGGTGTTTATGGAACCACACTATTCTCAAAAATTCTGAACTCAATAAGTTTTTCATTGTCACATGTGATGCATCATTAGCCGCTGTGGGGCAGTGTTGCTTCAGGAACAGGATGGTTTGGAACATACAATTTCTTATTCTCATGTAAGTTTTTTAACTGAACAGTCCTAGGCCATTTATGATAAGGATTTGGCTGACGTAGCGTGGTCATTTATGCGTTGGTGGTACCTACTACAAGGCGCAATTCATGAGGTGACCAGTAGATGATCATCAGGCCTTCATGTATTTCCACGAACTGCAGAAGTTGGCGCATTTACAGGCCTATACATACTGCAATCTTCCAGTTTTAATTTTAAGTATGAATTTGTCAAGGGTTCAAAAATGTCCTCCCTGATTTGCTGATTTTAACATATCATTGGGTCTGACAGTGGCGTAAGAACAGGATCATACCACAGCAATTCCGCCGGCCCAGATTCTAGCCATTTCTCTCCCCCAGTTTCCATGGCGGAATGAGGTCCAGATGCTCCATTGATCGCGCAGGTATCTGTGTATCAGATGGCCTCCTTGGGGGTTGGAGCTGGTTAATCAGCTTTAGCTTCCAGTGCATTTACGTACGCAGAATTTATTGGTGCAGGGGACCATTTTGGTTAAGGGCTGAGTTTGGGTTCCACCCACCTTCACAATAAAGTGATTTGGCACATCATGACCCTCCAGCGGTGTATCATCTAAGAAATAAAAAATGCCTCAACTTGGTGAAGTGGATTTACAGCTGAACAGGGATCTCTAAGAATATTATGGCACGATTGCTAGTTGTATAACTTGCATGTGGGTGAAATCCAATCATTCCAGTTGGAATGTCCTTCTCCATCCATTGCAGCAGGCCAAGGGTCCGTGGACCTCATTATCCATCAATTTTATTGTTGAGCCCATAGCTTCAATGGGTATAACATGAGTATGGTAGTTTTAGACCAATTTGCCAAAATTTCATTGTATATCCCCCTGTTCATCCACTATTACCTCCAAGGAAACTGCCTAGCTCTTTGTGAAGAATGTCATCTTGGTGTTTGGTTGCAACAGGAAACCATGAGTGACCAGAGGCCACAGTTTACAGCGCGCTTCTGGATGACTCTTTTGGATATCTTGTAAAGTTAACCATGCCGCACCACTCCATACCATCCTTAATTGGATGGTTAAATGGAGTGGGTCAATCAGATCCTAGAACAATATACTGGTGCTATTCCACGGTTCATGCAGAGTACCTGATTGGATGACCTTTTATTGTCCAAGTTTCTTTATAACAAATAGCTCACATGCATCCACATGAGTTTTTGTCCTATGAGGCTACATTGGGGCTCAACACTTTATTCTCCCCTGGGCTGTGCCTTTTCCCAGAGGTACCTGCAGCAGCAGTCATGAGCACCAGATCTGTAGCACTCAATCCCTAGTCTATTAGCGTTTGACCAAAGCTATCAGCAATTACAAGTGGTTCATCAAGTGGAAACATCTTCTCACTTATAAGATCATGGTGGCTTCCTCAGTCATGCTTGATGCGCGCCATCTGCATCTGAAGGTGCCCTCTCATAAGTTTTCAGGCAGTTGGTCAGGTCCTCATGAGGCTTGGAAGATTTGGAATATGGCTTTTTGGTTGGCGCTTCACGCTCATTGGAAGCAGCACCTCTTCTTTAACGCTTCCCAGTTGTCATTGATTTAAAAGGCACACCACCCATGAACCCTAACTGGTGGAAATTGAAGACTAAGTGGAAGAAGAGTTGGATGATATGTTAATATCTTGTTGCTCACGTCACTTGATACAGTACTTGATGGCGTGGAAAGGTTTTCCTTCATATGAGAATAGCTGGGTTATTTCTCACACTTGGCAAATTGTCACAAATTAATATAAACCTTCCACATGGCACACTCAGTTGCTCCATGCCCTCCTTAGAAGGTTGCCTCCATCTTGGTGATTAAGCTTCCAAAGGTCCACAAAAATGTTGCTCTTTCTCAAGTTCCCAGTGGGGGTACTCCCTGACCTGAAAAGTGAAGAGTAATGTAAGCCTTTGGAAATAACCCTGCAGCTAGACTGAGAGACATTCCCATTCCAAACAAAAAGGGGAAAAAGCTGTTGGCCATCCCTCTCAATGCCCTAGGCAATTTAGTCCATGTGGTAGATGAGAGGTGGGTAATGGCACATCCCATGTGAATTTCTTCTCTTTCGCCTATGATTACCACTAAAGAGTTGATGGGCAAAATTCAGTAGTTAATCCAGGAGTTGTTAGAGGGTAAAAGCCATTGTCAGTGGAAGGCAAGTAGTGCGTGTCCTCAGGAGGGGGTATCTGCAAGATATGAGTTCTGCCAGGAAGGTTAATTTAAATTCCAGTAAATAAAGGAACCAAGTTAGCTTTGCGCTCAGAAATTCTCATTTTTCAGGTTCCTTTAGTAATCTTGAAATGAGCTCATCCCCAACAGGTATGGGTTTGATCAATCCCTTTCCAACCTAACAGAGCCAGCCATATGTGGCCTGGCCATGGGTGCAAATTGTTATCTGCTGAAGGCTTCATCATCATGCCAAGCATAGTCAAGGTGAATGAACATTTTCACTAGCAAAATTGATACCAATCTATTTGTCAGGTCTGATCCAAGTTGTTATTGGAAAATGTTTTGGAATGATGATCCTCTAGAACCAAATCATAAATGTTCTTGATGTTAATGTGTTTAGCTTCAGTTCCCTTTATCAATCATTTAGGTAGCAGTCCCTGACAAGTACCACTGTTGCTTCTTTTTTATTTCCTCCATTTTGTTTTCAATAAAAATTCTTAAAAACAAAATCCAAATTTATCTATGAAATTGAGAGTTCCATTAGCATTTTTTGGCATTGATTTCCAATTCTGGAATTCCTGACTAGTCCTTACAGCTACCTTTTTCATTTTCCATCATCAATATGGATGGCTTAACTGAGGAATTCTGGCTGGGGTTCTGGATGTTCACTTACCTGAGGTTCTAGGCCTTTTTTAATGTTATCAGCATTGTGTAAATTTACTCTAGGTTTATTATTGGCCATCAACCCAGTAACCTTTTACTGCAAAGGATCAATTTCCTTGTACAGTTCATCACATTGAGTAAAAAGTATTAATCAATAATAGTATGGATACTATTAACGTAGTTGAGATTGATCTATTATTTAAACAACGCTCAGCCAGTATTTCCAATTAAATACTCTGTAAGTTGTACTCATAGGAATTTGTTCCCTATACTTTTGTTACCTAATCTTTGCTAAGGTACCCCGGTGACAATATCTCTCAGCTAACACACAGTTGGCAGCTATCCCTGATTGTGGTTCCTTCATCTCTAGATCCCCACTCAGATCTTTACTCTTCTCTCTGAGAGTCTTCCAATTATTGCCTTCTGCAATAATATCCTTGAGATAGAATGACACAATAGAAGCTTGTAGTATAACTATACACCAAAGTGATATTATAACTGTAGATTATAATGCTTTCATAGATAATGTTTTTCTTTATTTTCTGGCTTCCTGCCGTACAAGGATCTTGACCCTCCTGACTGATTAAATCCTTATCACCTGTATCAACCCCAGGATGGGTGAAACCAAATGGAAAGTTGAGCTGATCTATATCTAGTCCAAAATACTGGGTTTTTTATTATAGTAAATCCTAGGGAATGATATAGTAAGCAATTTCAGCTATCTAACCCTTGGTTGACACCTCTTTGATGAAACAGCAGCCGTAGCCATTGAATCACCTTTCCTCATCTTGGCAGAGATGGTCTTCCCCATCCTGGCTAGGATTCTGTCATTGGACATCCTTGAGACCTCAAATGGAAAGAGTCAGAAAACGTTTCCCTAACGTTTTCCTCTCAATCCAAGCAAACCAATCATAATTGGCTAGCGACTTGCTTAGGTAATGGTACTTAATACCCATTATGGCAGTTCACAAACCAACCAATCGATTTGCTAGTTGCAGGCGGCATCATTCACCTTGCAACTCACTATTCATTCTCAATCAGTCAGTGATGAAACCTGACTGATCCCAATTGGTACACCTGATAGTTAATCACTATCAGATGCCCCTCTTTTTTCAGCAATTCCGCCCAATGAGATCTTAAGTATTCATCCAGATTGATCCCCAACAGATAAAACCAGGTGAAAATTCCAAAATCCCCTAAACATAGTTCCTCTGAAACTTGGGCCAACTAATTTTCCAATTCACTTCGTCTTGGGGAATTTTCCCCTAGCAATACCAGGTAATCCAGCAGTCTGGGAATGTGGGCAAAAATCCCTTCACATCCCCCCTCTTGCCTAGATTTCCAGCGAGAAAAGGACTAGGGCATGAGAACACCACTTCAGAAACCTGGTTGAATACTTCATTGGTTCAAGCGGAGTACACTTGTCAATACTCAATGCTGCTCGGGATGACCTTCAGCATATGGCGTGCTTCCTCTTCCTCCTCTCTACTGCCTTCTCAGAGCGCAGTTCCCATGACCTTCTGTCATGACGGGCTGATCAATTTACTCATGACAATATTAGTCCTGGGATCCAGTTTTCCCCCATCAGGGTATATGACCCGCTGTCATATTCAGGATTCTTGATCCAGAGTCCTTGGTTTCCTGATTTTCTCCTTGACCTAGACAGGAGACTCTTGCTTTCAATGTTCGTTTTGTGCTTAATTAAGAATACTTATTTCTTATTCACCCTTGTTAATTCGCTCATAACCTCTTGGCATAACTCAATCTTAATTCTTCCCTTAGAGCTTATCTCATTAATTTTGAGATTAATTTCCCCAAAATTGGAGCCTAATGGATTATAGAGTGCATAATGTCAACTTCTATATAAGTCTGACATCCCCCCTCTTGTCCAGATTATATGTCAAATTCTGAATCTCTCTACCAGCGGCTCCTCAGTAGTCTGTCTAATCCAGACCTCCGTCTCTTCCAGCAGATTAGTTGGGATTCTCGATGGAACCTCTCTATGGTCCTTTCAGGACTCATACGCCTAGTCTGGCACATGCGGCTAGTCCTTCCATTGAATTACTGGAAATGGTAACTAATCCCTCCGAAACCAGGCTGGCCATCGTTTCAAACAACTCTCAGCTGACTCTTCCCTTACAGACAATTCAGAGTTGAATTCAAAACCCTCCTGGATTCATCTCCTTTCTCTGATGCTCCAAACATCATTGTAGATGCTCCAGAGATTATGCCAGTTTCTCTGGATTGTTCTTCCTGGCTGGGTTGGACCTGCTCCCTGAGTTCCTCTTCTGACTTATTCTATTTTACAAACCCGCTGTACTGGTTTCTGAGCTCTCAATAGGTAACAGTATACACTTTGAGCCCCCCTACGCTGAACTCCAAGCCCAAGTCACTGAGGCTTTAACATTAGTGCTGAATCCCTCTGATCTGGAATACCTTCTGGATTGGGATACTGCCACTTATGCTCTTCGCTTTGCTGGCCAAGTTCTTCGAAGTTGGTCCACAAAGCTTCTAGCCTTGCCTGGTTTCCACCAATTGTTCTGCTTTAGCTTCTGAAAAGCCTGTAGTCGCCATTTGCAGGATGCAATCTTCTCTCTGCACAACTATCTCTTCTCCAGCGCTTCCCATTGATATCTTCTGCTGATGGCGTTGATAGGGGGCATGATTTGGCAACCCCCGTCAAGTATCCCTTCTTTGTTGCTGGCCACATGTCCAGTGTACTTGATGAAGCCTATCAGCAGGCGCTCAGGATAAATCTTCCAGCTCCAGTGCCATTTTGGGATTACTCAGGGTTATTCACCAATTGCCTCTTTTTATACTGCTGCTTTCCTCCCCGCTCTGGGGTTTCACAATTGGCATCTTTCAACGTCTCAATTTCCCTTCACCTAGTCGCTTTTTCTCAGTTCTTGGCGTCCTCTCAACAAACTTGGTTTTGTGTAGGTCTCACCCTCGCTAGCATCTGATCACATATCAATTTCAATGGGCTGTTTATTCCTACCACGACCATCCTCCCTCCCCCAAGAGGTGACATAGGCAAAATCATTCCCATACTGAGGATAATCAATAAAAATAAAAATTATAAAAATATATCAGCTTTTTTATCTATGCATTTTATAATCTTTTTTCCAATATCTTTTATTGATTTTTTTATCTTTATTCTTCTTTTTTACTATGAGACTTGACCTTGTTTTGGTTCAAGGATCCATCTTTTCCCCCATACTAGGTCATGGGTACTTAAACCTACCAGTTTTCATGGTTCAGAGGTCCTTTTTTGGACTTAACCATCTAGATTGGTTCGAGGGTCCTTTTTTCAGACTTGACCTAATCATCAGTACATGACCAACTTAATGATTCATCAGTCCTATGGAAACTCTTTTATTTTTTTTATCCAAAGCTTTAGATACTTAGTGTGGACTCAATTTACAACTCTTCCATCCAAGAGATTCTTGATGGAGTAAGCATTAGTCGCCATCTTGGCAATTACTTCGAATGCACCTAACCACAATGCATCTAGTTTGTCTCTCTATCCAAAACCATGTGTATCACAATAGGCGACTCTTTCCCCTATTTGATATTCTTCTAAGGCTGGTCAGTTTTTGTCATCCATTGATTTTGCTCATATCCTTTTCTTCAAGGTTGTGTTGAATGCTTGCGATTGAATATCAATCAGGATACTCATCAGTCAGTTCAAGTATTGTTCAGTACTCATCCCCAACGTAGGTTCCACCACCAAATATAATATCGGCGGTAAAGCGGCCTTCCTCCTGTATAGTAATTCAAACGGCATCTTTCCCATCGCCATATGGTGACTAATGTTGTAGGCAAACGTCACCAAACTCATTTAAGTTTCTCATGTGGAAGTTCTCCCTGCGACTAGCTTCCTTAGTGTCACAGCTAGCGTCCCATTGACCCATTCTACCAGTCCGTTCATCTCTGACTGGTATGGTACTGACATGAGTCCTCATATCCCCATTATTTTGTTTAACCTCAGGATCAAATGAGATGTGAAGTTGGTCCCATTGTCGCTCAGTAGGACCTGCAGACATCCATGCCAGTATACCACCTGATCAGGATGAATCTCGCGGTACTAATACCATCTACTCTGGTTAGAGCCTTTGTCTCAACCCATCTTATCAGATGGTCGATGGAAACTATGATGTACTTGACTCCCCCATACTCATCATCAGCAGTCCCAAACATTGATGGACACTGTGCGCCAGGAAAATCCATGGCGGACCAGTTGGTATCCAGTTGTATTCTTATGTGGTTTATGCAGCTGGCACTCCACGCAACAAGCCAGATAATCCATGACATTATAGTTGATCAATTCCCAGTAATAATACTGGCAAATATGGTCGGTTGTTTTCCTCAGGCCTCCATGCCCAACAACCTTGTGAGCTGCTTGTACTATCGCAGCTCTTTCTGACAGTTTCAGGAATAATAGTCACTTTCTGTTGATTGTCTTGAATACTTGTCCATCCATAGTCTCAGTGTTTTCCATCACTTTTCAAAGTGCACCTTGGATTTCTCAGGCTCATCCCTGATTCTTCCTTCAAACATTCTCTGGAATAGCTCATCCGCCTGTGGGTATACCAATTGGACCATTAGCAACCATGATAAGCCATCCACGTTCTGGTGAGTAACCCCTGCTAGTGGACTATCTCATAATCATAAGCCTGAAGCTTAAGTGCCCATCAGGCCAGTTGTCCTTCCGATTCACTTAGATTGTTCAGCCAATGCAGTGAAGAGTGGTCCATCACCGCCTTAAAATGCGTTCTGTGGACATACACCTGAAACTGCTTACATGAATAAATGACCGCAAGGCATTCCGCTCAGTCACGGTGTAGTTCCTCTCAGCGGCTGAGAGTATCCAGCTCACATATGCCACCAGATGATCGTCCCCAAGTTCATCTACTTGGCTCAGTATGGCGCCAATTGTCATCAACAAAGCATTGGTTTGAATGATAAACTTCCAATTGAAATTCGTATATTTCAGAATTGGAAAATTTATCAAATACTGGCGTAACTCATTGAAGGAGTCCTGGGCCTCTTCATTCCATACAAATCCTTTTTTGGATCCTTTAATAAATGGAATAATGGCTTGGATATTTGGTCGAAGTCTCAAATAAATCTTCTATAGTATACGACCATCCCAAGGAATACTTAGATGTCTCAGATACCCTTTGGTACAGCTGTAACGCACTGGCTCCTTCCAGTGAGTAATGAATGAATTGGGAAGCAGGGCCAAGTCAATGACCAAATGGCAGATAAGGTCCCTGAGACCATTCTCCTAGTGCGTGTGCTACAGGGACCACAGATAAACACCCTTTGGAGGACAGTTGCGCATATGCTTACCCCCAGCAACATGCCCTGACTCCAATACAAGGTGTATAGGGAGGCGATAGCCTTCCCAATCTCGCTCTCAAAGTCCAACTCCTGTTTTTATAGGCCAAAAATGGCCGCTGTTAGACTAAATAATCAATATAAACCTTGGAAGACAGTAGTAAAAATAGATAAGACTTAGGAACGGCTTTATTTGATATATTTAGGCAAGTTGATAAAAAAAGGAACTAGAGAACCTCCCATTCTCAGGTCCTATCTTTTATAGCTCCCTGATGCAAGCATAGATCAAGCTCATTCGCCATGCTTGACGTTAGGTCTTTTGAAACATGCCATAAGCAAACCCCAATTGTTTTAGGCTGAATTGAATTCCGTAGTGGCTGAACCACTATACCCAAAAAATTTTCCAATTCTGATTCGAATCCACCTTTAACCTAGTTACCACCCACTTCAAAACCATTTGGTTCGACCCCAAGCCTGATGAAACATCTAACCGTCGTCCTTCCCCAGTCTTAGTCTCAAACTGGTGTCTATCCAAGACTAATGCTCTCTCACTCCCTCTATCTTCCACACCAGCCAGTCCTGTCTTATTAAAGATCAGGCCAATGTGATGTTGAGGATAAACTTTAACCATCACAACAGCCATACGCTCTATAGCTGCTATCTTCCGGGTTTGCGGCTGCAATCCACTTGAGTTGATTAAAATCCCAGGTATTCCAACTCTTTCTTGAAGAAGTGGCACTTCCTTGGCTTGAGCTTCAGGTTAGCTGTGGACAATCACTTAAAAACTTCTTCCAAGTGATGCAAGTGATTAGTAAACGTTCTACTGAACACATTGATATTGTCCAGATATACCAGGACGCACGACAACTTCAGGTAGCTTAATATCACGTCCATGGCCCTCTGGAACGTCGCAGGCGCATTGCAGAGACCTTGGGGCATCCTCGTCAGTTGATATATCCCCTGCGCGGTAATAATCGCGCATTTTTCTGTCTTCCTATGGCAAGTCAATCCGGAAATATCCTGAGATTAGATCCAATGCGGAGAAATACTTCACTTCTCCTAAATGATCCAGAAA